>RJWK010021057.1:16059-31096 GCA_004363435.1 Platanista minor | reverse complement strand
TTCTCCACTCAAGTAGAGCCTTCCAAGGGCCATTACCAGCTCAGGGATCTAGCTGGGGGGAAGAATGGGAGCTGGCTCGGGGCAGATTCAGTGGGGAATCTTGCTTCTACCAGGGGCCAGCTATATGCTAGGCTACTCCTCTAGGTAATTGATGCAGCCATGATAAGACTTGCGCCCACCCCGTCAGGGAAGGAGAAATGTGGTATCAGGGAGACACTGATTCAGAGCTTCCCCCCAGTTATTCACTTGGCCTAGCAACCACATGCACCCCAAGGCCTCCCATTCAGCTCCTCCCAAACGCTTTTGATCCGCAGCACTGAAAGGGCTTCCGAATGACATATTCTCTGCAAGCCCCACGTCCCACCACCTGCCCTCCAAATTCAGAGGCAGTTGGCAAATGCTGCCAGGATCTCATCTACTTATTTCTCCTGAAGGAATTTTAGCTTTCTCAGAAAATGGAGTTTTGAAGCAGCCCTCGGGGTCTCCCTTCAATCCGGATCGTGCATATTTTCCGCAGATCCTCAGCATTCCTGCCATGGGAATGTGCTTCCCCTGGCTTCCAAGCCGACTCAGGCTTGCCCTTCTTTTTTTAAATTCAATTTAAGATAATGTATTTATTTATTTATTTATTTGGGCTTTCCCTGCTTTTATATTCTTTTGATCAATTCAGCTGGGCTCTGGGAGGGAGGACAGCCCTGCAACAGCGTGACCCGCTGCTGTGGGACTTGTCTTATTCCAGATGCAGCAAAGACCCCAAACTGAGAACAAAAGATACCAGAGACCCTGTGTCCCTACATTCAGAGAGTTACCAGTGAGCGCCGGGAGCTCACACCATCTCTCTTCCTCAGGGCTCACAAGGTGGCTGGACTGGCTCTTCTCTCCTGGGCACCGTGACGGCCCACGGTGACTGGAAGAGGAACCAGGTGGGAGACAGTCATTTGCCACATGGGGAGTGCAGTGCATGTGGCCGAGGCTACTCTCTCCCCTCTTGGAGGGTGATGGCGGGGTGCTTTTCGTCCCTGAAGCCACAGGGAGTTTTTTGTAAGGCGAGACAAGCTTGTCATCCCCAGGTGGGTGTCTGCTTCATCTGTGGACTCTGTGCTATACCTCCGGGCTGCCTGGGGAGGGGAAAGAGAAATAGGAGACAGATGGCAGGGCGGGGAGAAAGCACTGTGGGAGGTATAGCTGGGCTCAAGCTGACATGCTGGTGCCTCACCCAGGAGGGCCTTGCTCTAAGGCTTCAAGAAATGCACAGGCCCTCCTAGAGAGTCAGCTTTTGAACAGAGGATGGGTCAGAGTAGCAAGAGAAGCAGTGGCAATGCAGCCAGGAGAGGACAGGCTTGTGAGATTTGCTTCCACACCCCTCTCCTGGCCCCCCAGTCCCAGAGATCCCTAGAAGAGAAAGGAGGAAGACAGCTCTAGAGCTGGATTCCCCCTCACTCTGGGGTCTCAGCTCTGCCAGGGGAGATGAACAGGACTGAGTGTTGATTGCTGAAACGAGACTGTTCCAATAGATGAGAATGGTAGGGGAGTTGTGCAACGCAACCCAGATGTCCTTAAGAGCCCTGCCACCCAGCGGGAAAGGGGCTTTCAGCAGGACACAGCTGGGTGAGGTGGGGCTAGTTGTTAGAAAACAATTTCATGTTCATACCCCAACAAATTGAGACTCTGCAATGAACGTGTTACACTTGAAAAACTCTTTCTTAAAAGCAAAAGGGGAAGAAAACAGCTTTGGAACATTTTGGGGGTAAGGAATGTATAAAAGGGGATGGGAGCTTCTGTGAGCGAAGACAGAGAGGGGAGGCCATCGGCTGGGGACCGAGGGGGTCAAGGAGCATGTCTTGTCCTTTTGCTCGCGAGGGACAGGAGCCCAATTCATGTTAGCTTATGTAGAAGTGGGGACTTATTGGAGGGATCCCGGAGCATCTCACAGAATCTAAGCAAGAGTTCAGTAGTTGAGCCAGGGGAGTGGTGGTGATGCAGGTGGGCACAAGTGACATCTGGAACCAGCCCTCGTTTTTGCTTTCCTGCTGCAGGTCAGCCTCGTTCTTTCCTCTCACTGCACACAGGTTTTGTCCAGAAGACAGAAAATATGGCCACTGACGGCTTCCAGGTGTTGTAACGTCGAGGTTCTGTCCCAAGAGAGAACTGACTCTCAGTGGTCCCAAGTCTAAAAATCTCAGAGGATGGCTTCACTGGTCGGGTCAGGCCAGATGCACACCCTGGACAGTAAGCTTGGTTGGGGAGGGCAGCTCCGCAGAGGAGCAGGGAAGGCCCATCCCAGGAAAAAGAGGATTGGTGCCATCAGGCATTCACAACTGGTGTTCCCGGCAGGCATCTGACCTTTTGACACTGTGGTCTTCTGTAAGGATGGGGCTCTGACGACCCCACCATCCCTCCACCTGCCAGGGTGCCACACAAGCTGCAGCAGTTCTGATGACACTGTGGCCTTCACCCCTCATGAAGCCCATGGCAAGGGAAACAATCACAGAAATCATAATAGCTGGCATTTATTGCCCACTTACTATGTGCCAGGCCATGGGCTGTGCTCTATGTGAGTTTTCATTGAATCATCACAGCCACTGTATTATTTCCATCCATTTCGAGGATGAGGATGCAGAGGTTAAGTTGGAAAGATTAGGAACCCAAGGGCACGTGGCTAGTGAGGGCCAGTACTGGCCCTCTGCCCAGGTCTGCCTGGCTCCCAAGTCCACAAGTTTTTACCATTCAGCTCTCCTGCCTCTAAGACTGAAGGTCTGGGCCTTGGCATTTCCAGAGAAAGTAGAAAAGTCTTCCTGGCCCGTTATGGACTTTCGGACATCACAGACAGAGCCTGAGAAACTTCCTGGGGGCTTGTTGTGTCACCATGAGGTCTCCAGAAGGTTGTGATGAACATCTGGTGACTCTGCCATGAGCAACTGCTGTGGTTGATGGTGGGGCCACATAGTATGATCCTCCATCCTGATGGCTCTGGGCCTCTCCCATTGCAGAGCACAGGCTCCGGACACACAGGCTCAGCGGCCCCAAGCGGCCCCAGCCGCTCCGTGGCATGTGGGATCTTCCCAGACCGGGGCACGAACCTGTGTCCTATGCATCGGCAGGCAGACTCTCAACCACCGCGCCACCAGGGAAGGCCCCGGGAAGGGGCCCTCGCATATCCTCTCTTACCCAGGGCCTATTACACAGGCTCTAGCTAGGTCAGATGTGGGCTGCAGGTAGCATCGTCGTCAGCAGAGGGCGCCAAAGCTTCTTCACACATCCAGGGCCCAGGCCCGGCCCTGGAGGGGAGAGCAGAGAGGCAGGTTGACAGGGTGGTGGGTACCGCATGCTCCCTGACCACTCCTCTTGCCTCAGCCCGTCCTCTGTGCGCCTGTACTTGGAGCCGATAAATGTGCACGTGCCTTCGTGTGTGTGTAGGGGTGTGTGTGTGTCTGGTTCTCCCAGTGTCAAAGAGGAATTCCCCAGTCAGGGCATAGGGAGAGATACTCTGTCCATAACAAAGCCACCGATCTTACAGACCTCCGTAACACCATTTTCTGGGCAGGCATTATAATTCTAGTTTCTGTCCCACTGTGGGACAGGCCAAGAATGACTGCATGAAGGGAGGGGAATGAACAGTAATCCAGCTCTCTGTCTGTGCCAGGTCGTGACTAGAAGCTTGACACCTATTATCCTGGTTGGCCAATCCCAACAGTCATGTGAGCTAGGCAGTATCAGTTCCATTATACAGATGAGGATGAGGCAGCTCAGGGAGGTTAAGTAACTTGCCTGAGGTCAGCTAGGAAGTGGTGAAGGTAAGATTCGAACCCTTATCTCTCTGATTCCAAAGTCCATGCCGGTTTCATACCTTCTAAAGCTGCCCTCTCAAACTTGTGTTTTCGTTACATGCAGACACCCCACCCCCACCCCCCACCCCCCCCAAAAAAATGAGCTTGAGAGCAGCCAGTGAGGTTACAGGAGCAGCAGCTGGCTCGTGGCTGGAATGGCTGAGAAATGAATGTTGATGAACAGTGGCAGTTTCTGGGATCCAAGGAATAAGGGACTATATTTAGCTTTTGCTGTGGGCTAGTTAGCTGATGGAGAGTGAGGACCCAGATTGGCTGGGAGGAGGGAGAGAGAGAGAGAGAGAGAGAGAATATGAATGAATGGGAATGAGGTGCCCAGCTGACTGGCCTGGCTTCTCGCCCTCAGAGTTGGGTCTCTGTGGCCAGCTTGGCATGGAACCATGGCTGGTTGGGGGTCTCTTTATGAAGGGGAGTCCCTACTATATCGCGGCTGGTGGGACAGAGAACAGGGCTTGCAGAGGAGAATCTTCCAGGCCTTTCCGATTGTCCTCTCCACATGCGTGCTATTGGCCTATGAGCCATTCCAGCTTGGGGGTGAGGCGGGATCTGTAGACCAACGTTTGGCAAAGCTCAGATCCAAAGCACGGCAACCACCTCCTGGGTGGCTGGGGTTAGGCCCCTTTGAGTTGCGTGACCTCAGTTGCCCCTCCTCATGGGCCTGGACATCCCGCTTCTTTTTCACAAGGGAAGATTGAGGCACTTGCTCTGGATGTGCCTTGGGCTTGGTTTTCCCAAGCAATCTGCTTCGCGGAGGAATCGAAAGAGAAGTTCCTGCCTTCTCCTCCCACGTCTGTGGTTCTGTCCCCGTCTGCCTTCCTCCTCAACCACTTTGTCCCCTCCTTGTGTAACCGATGCGGCTGGCCCCTCACCCTTTCTCTTTAAACTTCCCCTCCCTCTCAGGTTTCACTCACTCCAAGAACAAGTTGGAGTTTACGGACAATTCGGGTGGAAAGACCTAGAAGAGGGAGGGTCTCTCACCCCAGTGCAACACTTGAGATGCTTTTCTGACATTTCTCTCCACCCTTCTCCCCACTTACCCACCACATCCTTCAAGGCGGGCAGCACAAAGGGCCACCAGGCACCAGGGCACACCTTCCTGATATAAATAACAGCAATACTTTTCTATATAGAAGTAGCACCACCAACCTTCTGGGACTCTGAGTCTGAGCAGCTGAGGCTGCAAGAGAGGCCCCGAAGCTGGAGCACAGGAGACCTGCCTGTGCCCCACCCACACCCAGCCACATTGCAGGCGACACATGGCCAGTTACTTCCCTTGCTGGGCGTGGATTTCCTTGTCTGAGTTCTCTTCCCTCTAGACCGCACAGCCTTGAGGGGAGGTTCAGGGACAGGCCTGCCCTGGGACAGGCCCCAGCAGGTCCACATAGACACCAAGCTGCCTGCTTGACCACCTCCACAGGGCTTCTGCTCTGCCCCCGAGGAGGCTCACAGCCAGGACCTGGGGCAAATGCTGTAGATCCATAGGAGTGCTCTCAGTTCAGCACACCTGGGAGCCATAGATAGCTGGGCGTGGAGCAGGTGGGTGAAGGCAATGGTGGCTTTCTGAGGAGAAAAGGAAGCCCTGGCCTGTAGCAGCTGCCAACTTCCATGGTACAACTGCTTCCCTGGCCTCATGACCAATTGCAGCCTCCCAACATGCTGCACAGAATGCAGAATTGGGAAGAGGTGTGCAAATTTGTTTTTTTGAGCCAGCACCAGCTGACTTCAGCACACCACCCAGCAAGGGGAAGGGCATGAATCCAGGGACCCTAACCTCAAGGATGTGCTGCTGGCTTCAGCTGGGAAGAGCCGGCAAGTAGACTCCTAAATCTGCGTGTCCCTTCCACAGGTCAATTTAACAGGGGCGAATAAACAACTCAAGGGTGCATTTCTGAGGGAATTTCTTTCAGCCACAATCAGATCACTTAGCAATTTAATTGCCTAAATATTTTTTTACCTAATTTAAAAATCGCTCGTCCCATCCTGTGAGTAATTGGGCAACGTATTGTTGAATTACTGAGGGATTTAGTGCCTAAATTGAAGAAGCAATCAAACATTTACATCTTTGAATCGAGGAGCTGATTGACACCTGAGGAGGTCTTCATACCTGGCTGGGGTGGGTGGCGTGGGAACCTGGTTCTCTGGGCCTCGGTAGCAAGCTGCCCCCCCCCACCCCCCCCACCCCCACCGTGCACCAGGAGCCCAACACGGTGGGAGCAGTTTTCATCATCAGCTAGGCCTGGGCCTGTTTGCCCTCCTGGGTCCTCTCGTGCTGCTGTCTTTGCTCATCACTTCCCAATTTTCACCTCTGTCCCTAGATTCTTCAGTTTTGGCCCTTGGCTTTCTCCATTTTGGTTTGTCTGCCTTGCCTTTCTGCCTCTGTCTCCATTAGCCTTGTCCCACGCTGTCTTCTTCCCTTCTTTTGTGTTTTTTGTTTGCTTTGTCTGTGTTTGCTTTATCTCTCCATGTCTCTCCCCTCTTTGTCTCTTCTTTGCTGTCTTTCTGTTTCTCTTGGAGTCTCTCTCTCTCTCACACTCACACACGCGCGCACACATACACACACACACCTGGCCTTGTCTTCCAGCCCCAGTTCCTCCCTGCTCTGCTTCCCCGACGCTGGTCCCTGGCTCCTTAGCACCATGCTGCCCAGTTGACCTCCCTCCCTCTAGCTGACTCTGCCCTGCCTCTTGAGGGAAATCAGAGTCAGAACCTGTGCTACGCACCCACAAACACACTCAAGATTCCATTACACCTGGGAGCCACAGGTGGCAGGGGGTGGGGATGGGGCAAAGGCAGTGGTGGCTCTCTGAAGAAAACGAAATCCTTGCCTTGCAGGATTTCCAATTTCCATGGTGTTAATACTCTCACCATGGCTGATTCCAAGCCACCAGCACAATGTCACTGAATGCAGAATTGGGAAGCGATGCACAAGTTTGGTTCTTCTGAGTCAGTGCCAGCTGATTTCAGCGCACCTCCAGGCAAGGGGGTGGAAGGGGTTTCCTTCCTGCCTGCAGGATCTGGGAGGGGGCTGCTGACAGGGCTGACCACAGAGCAGCCCACTGCAGCCTCCCCAGGGCAAGGTCTCACTGGGCGTGATGGGGCTCGGCTCTGGGCCGACACCTCACTCCATCCTGGTTACTGCTTCCTTGAAGCTGACTTCACAGTATGCTCACCTTAGGGTGGGGCAGGGAGCCAGAGGTTTGACTTCCATAGTCGCTAAGGAAGCCTTCCAAGATGAAATACCTGCACTGAGCAGAAGGCAGAGGTACAAGAGAGGGCAGAAGGGCATTCCCAGCAGAGGGCAGGAGCCAGACCACGTGTGGGGATGGGGTCGGGGGTGGGTGGACATAGCTGCTGTGGGTGGTGCTGGTGACCACGAGCAGTTCAGTGTTACCAGAGTGTGACGTTTGAGGCTGGGGAAGGTGAGAGCGGTGCAGAACAGGCAGACACGAGCCCGGGTCCTGGAGGGCTTTGAAGGAGCCTGGTCTTTTCTGGAATGCAGTGAGGAGAGAGTAATGTGATCTGTTGCCTTAGTTCGGTTTCTGTGAAAATGGGCCTCTTGACAAGGATTTGGGTGACCATTTATTTGCCAGGTGATTCCAGGAAGCAGGTGAGGGAGTAGGGAACTAGACAGGATGGGGAAAAGTGGAGAAAGCGTGTGTTAATAGGCTACTGCTGTGGGCATTTGGAGCCCGGCCTGGTGGGGCCCCTCTGACGTATGGAACATGCCTCAGAACTGTCCAATCAAGGGTGGGAAGCAGGGTTATTCATCCACCACAGTTCATTCCTTGTTGGTGGAGGGCTGCTCTTGAGGTGTCAATGCCCCTGGCATTCCAATCTGACCCATGTGGGTGCCAAGTTCAGTCCAGGGTCTGAAAATGCCCTTATGAAGAGAGACCAAGATGCCTAGGACCTGGGTCCCAGGCTGGGAAGTGGCAGAGAAGCCCACGTGGCCAGTGCCTTTTGATGGCTGCCTTTGCATTGGGCAGCACGGGGGTCGTTGGTGACTCTGGGGAGGGCAGTTTCAGAGGAATAAAGGGGCAGAAGCCAGAGAGGACTGACTTATGGGAAGAATGAGAGACGATACAGAGAATATAAATTATTCCAAAAAGTACGGGGACAACAGGGGAACTGTTGCAAGGCCCCTGGGGCTGGGGAAAAGGTGAGCCGTATGCAGACTGCGGAGTTGCTCAGAGCCCAGGAGAGCAAAGCAGGTGGGTCTGCAGGAGCAGCAGCATACCGCCCAGCCTGCACCGACTCAGACTGAACAGCCCGAGCCGTAGCTGACACCTTGTGCTTCCATATTTCTCCTTGGGCATCACAGATTGGCTCGCCATGACCAGTTCTGCAAGCATGTATTTGATTGATTGGAAGCAGACAGGGCTCTGCTCTCCAGGGGAACAGACCCCATGTTAGGCATCAAGGGGGTGAGAGAAGGAGGACCTGTCTGCATAGTCTAGGGAAGTTGCAGCCGTGCAGTGACAGATGCAGGAAGCAGGCTGGGGGCATGCACCAGTGGAGGCATCAGGAAGTGTGGTAGAGTCAGAGAGGAGACAGCGGTTGTGCCTGGGCTGAGGCAGCCAAGCCTGGAACGATGAGGGATATTTAGAAGTAGAGGAAAGAGGGGGCAGGCATTCCTGGACTTCAAAGCCTTCCTAGCCTGCTTACGCCTTCCTGGTAACTGGATATCACACGCCCTCAAGACTAGGAATCCACTGCCGCCAAAAGCAATCCTTTCATAGCCAGACCCCTGCCACCATCCTTTGGTGGATCAGACTGCCCTTGCTGGGGAGTGTCACAGAGGATGCTTGGAAGGAGAGGAGGAGTGGCACACTGGGCCTCCAGCTTAAGGGAAGAAGGCTGCTTCCTTAGGTTCGGTTCCTTGGTGTCGTAGGCCGAATAGCAGCACCCGCCACCCCGCGCCCAAAAAAGATATCCACAACCTAATCCCCAGAACCTGTGAATGTTACCTTACATGGCAAAAGGGACTTTGCAGCTGTGATTAAGTTAGGGCTCTTGAGATGGAGAGATTACCCTGGATTATCAAATGGACCCCAAATGTAATCCCAAGGGTCCTTATGAGAGGGAGGTAAGAAGGTCAAAGGAGGAAGTAGGAAACATGACAATGGACGCAGAGGTTGGAGTGATGCGCGAAAGGGGCCACCAGCCAAGGAATTCAGGCAGCCTCCAGAAGCTAGAAAAGACAAGGAAACAGATTCTCCCCTGGAGCCTCCAAGAGGAACCAACACGGCTGACACCTTGACTTTGGCCCAGTGAGACTTGATTTTGGACCTCTGGCCTCCCGAGCTGTAAGAGGATAAATGGATGTCGTTTGAAGCCACCAAGTTTGCGGTGATTTGTTACAGCAGCCAGAGGAAATGAATACACCTGGGAAGCAGACTTAGCAATAAAGGTTTGCACGTAAGGATTTGAGTGGGGAGTGCCCCTCACCTGTAGGGAGTGAAGGCAGCAGAGGTGGGCAGACCAGGCAGCCTAACCGCTATGGAGTCACAGATGATTCCACGTGGCCCTGCAGAGCCACCCCAGGTGAGGCAGAGAGCTGGCCCATGACCCGTGCTGAGCAGTTCTTGGATGGAGCTGCCCTAGGCAGGGGATGTGGCCTTGGCTGAAAGCAGCTCATGGGGAGGGACTGTGAGCCCTGCAGGCCATACTCACCCTGGTCCTGCAGGGCTCCTACAGCTGTGGAAGCCACACCTCTCTGAGCCTCTTCTTCCTAAGGTCTGCGGGCCCGGTACTTGGACAGCTTTCTAACATCCTGCACATTTTCATCTATTGAGGAGCTCCACAGTGTGTCCACATCTCTCCCTGAGCAAGAAATGGGGGTTTTAGTCCCAGTTTCTAGAACTGTTATTAAGTACTTTACATGTGCTGCCGACTTTAATCCTAGGAGGAGCACTAGCTATTATTTATTTATTTTATGGATGAACAAACTGATAGAAAGGTGAAATGAATGTCCAAGGTCAAGGCCAGGATGCACCCTAGGTCTGCCTGGTACCTTCACTGCCCTGTGACATTGCCTCTCGCTATCCACCATTTTCTTATTAGCTGTGTCATCTTGAGCAGGTCACTTAACCTCTTTTGACCTCAGTTCTTTTGAAAACGAATTATACTCTCTGTTGTGCCTCCCTCCTAGGGTTGCTTTCACCTGGCTTCCAAGGAGACGAGATGTAGCAGGCTTTGTGCCTGGGCCCGTGAGCCAGCTGCTCTGACTCCCTGGGCCCAGCAAGCTTGCCCCCACCCCGTGCTTCCCCCTCACCATCCAGTCCCTGGTAGCTCTGGGCCCCTGATCCAGAAGAGGAGGGGGATGCAGGAGGGAGACTCATCTCTGGCTGCTTGTGGTTTTCAAGATTGACTTGTCACCTTTGTAGTTTCCCTTAATGCTGGGAATTACGCAGGACCGCTGGGAATGGTCATGTGGTTTATGTGCTGGGGCTTGGCCAAGGAGGAGATGGTGGTTGAAGTGAAGCCCACACTGGGCACCTCTTGCTTGGCAAAAAAGGTACCCTCTGACAAGGGGCTGCATCTGCCCAGAGGGGATAGCCTTATAAAATTCTTACAAAAGCCACACTTTGGATCGCAGTGGGCGGGGAATGTGTTGGCTTTGCAGGAGCCCAGGGCTTGCAGCTCAGCCCTCACACCCTGGAATCCAGAGTAGAGAAGGGGAGTGAAGCACACCCCACCTAACTCACAGTTGCAGTGCTAGAAGCCACTGGGATCCCTCTGTGGGAGCTGCCCAACCTCCCAGACACACGCAGAGGGAGACTTAAAGCCTTTGGCCCGCTTCTCTCTGCGGACCTCTGCATGGAGGCCCCCATCCCAGGCTGGAGACAACCACAGACGGTCACAGTCCACGTTTTGAATTGTCCCAGAGTGCTGACTTCCTTACTCATCTCTCCCTTCCCAGTCCTTTCTGTGTGGGCTCCAGATTAAAGTGCCTCAAACCCAGACTTCACTGCATTCCTTCCTTCCCTGGCTCAGAAACTTCCATGGTTCCACCCTGTCCAGACTGGCATTCAGCGCACGTGATCTCTCTCTCTCTCACTCACTCGCGCGCGCACACACACACACACCCCCCCTCCCCCTCCTTCCAAGGCCGACAGCTGCCCCTTTCTCTTCCCTAATTTCCCTTTGGTCTTCTGTCCTCTCCTGTCCCCACATCCCACCTTCAGACCTTTTCCTCCTGGACCTCAATCCACACCCTCTCCTTTTCACTCTCTAAACAATGACTTCCCCTACGGGCTGCACAAAGCCCCCCCTCGTGCAGGGCAGAGGGGCTACTGACCCCAGGTGAGGCTGTGGGCAAGGCAAGCAACTCTGGGGTTGCAGCTTGGTGCCTCGAGGGCCCTGAGGACTGGGTTCGAAGCAGGTGCTCTGAGGGGCCTGTACCGGACAGCAGCTTCCCGTGCAATGGGGGCTCCCCGGGCAGGACTTGGGGGCCCAAGCCAGCTGTGAGTGGGTTCCAGGTCCCCCAGAGGCTCCCAGGGCCCTCCTAACTGGGAGGATCAACGGTGGAGAACCTGCAGTTCATGGGGCCCTGGCCCCTGCTGCTGCAGGATCCCCAGGAGACCACCAGCCTGTAAGCCAGGCAGTCAGCACACTTACCAAGACCAGGCATCAGAAGGTGACACGGGCGATGACTGTCTAACACACGCTGCCCCACGCAGGAGCCACTCACTGGCCACGTGTGGCTACTGAGCGCTTGAAATGTGGCTCATCCCAATTAAGATGTGCTGCAAGTGTATTATAATAGTACATAATAATATTATGGCTATGTTGGGGTAGGTAAATCTTTTCACCTGTTTCTTTTTTACTTTTTTAATGTGGCTATTAAAATATTAAAAAATACATTTGTGGGTCACATTATATTTCTGTTGGACACTGCTGGTCTTGGGGGTAGAAAACATAGGCGAGGTCCTCGAATGGTCTGTCACGCTGTGAAACAGGTGATGTCTAGAAGTGGGCTAGAGAAAACAGAGGCAGTCTCTGACACATAGAGCCCTGACCGCGGCAGGTGCCGAGTGCTGGCCCCGATGCTGCCCTGCAGCCGGGGAACATGGCTGGTGCAGCTGCTCCCTGTGCTGGGTGCATCTCAGAGCAGAGCTTCTGCTGGTGGGAGTGGCAGAGTCCTGGGTGTCTCAGCACGTGGTGTGCGCAGATGAAGACCTGTGGGCCTGGGGAGGAGGCTGACAGACAGATCCTCTCCAGGCAGCCCTCATCACCATTCCAAGAGGTGACTCATCCAGATCCCGCTCTCCTCGGGCCACCCTGCATAAACGCTGACCGTCATCTGGGCCATTAGGATGATTATCGCCACTCACAGGGAATCACACTGAACCACAGTGTGTGGGGGGATTCCCAGCCAAGAGAGGAGGCGTGGAGGAGGGCATGGTGCTTACTGCATCCACCCGCGGGCCTCTGGGGCTGTCAAGAGATGCTTCCAGGGGGACCCCGATGGCTCTTCCGTCCCAAGCTAATTGCCAGTTCCTAGCAAATCTGCAGCCAGAAGGGAAGGCTTAGGACCTCTGAGAACCATGAACAACAAGAGGTTCCTTCCGCCGCCTCCTTCCAGACCCCCAAAACAGCTCTGGCCCAGGGGGCTAGGCTTCCTCCCCTGCCACCCCTCCACCCCTCCACCCCAGCCAGAGCACAGGGACTGCAGAGTGACTCTGGTCAGGCAGGGTGCCTCTTCGCGGGGGCAGCCTGGCCTTCCAGGGGAGTCCTGGCTTGTGGAGGATGTCCACCCTCTGCAGGACTAACGTGCAGGTGCAGGTTCCACAGGAAGGAGGAGGTGGCTCATTCTAGAGGCTGTACCTTGGGGCTGTAGGAAGACACAGGTCCTGGAGAGGCCTTCTCTCTTGTGGCTACTGCTTCTTGGGTTAAAGAATAAATGATCACGGTGCACCTGACTCCTGCAGTGTCTGCCCAACAGCTACCAGTTC
Organism: Platanista minor; assembly: GCA_004363435.1. Lineage (NCBI taxonomy): Eukaryota > Metazoa > Chordata > Mammalia > Artiodactyla > Platanistidae > Platanista > Platanista minor. Next base: position 18,294 of record RJWK010021057.1, on the reverse strand, counting down.
TCTGAGTTGACATTTGCTGGGCTAAACACATTTATAGTCATTCATGTTTCAATCTGTAAGGTAGGTCTTTTTATTCCTAATTTATAGATGAGAAAACAGAGGCTCAAAGAGGTTATGTATATTGTCCAGGGCCACACAACTGTTACCTGGAGTCTGACTCCAGAGCTCATGGACTAAACCAGTTCACTGTGCAGCCTGCTTAGGGTGTGGACTCCCAGGAAGGAAATAGAACAGACAGCTCTGGTGACCGTCATTGCAGTGACCAAGATGAGGTGAGGGTGATGGAGAAGCAGAGAGGACCTGGGCCCTGGGGTAGGAGTGACACCAGGCTGTTTCTGAGTTCTCCTAAGAAGAACTTGTCAATCTCCCAAGCCCCAGCTACATGTGCTGTCCTTCCCCACCCCCCCTCCTTCCCCACACCCCTCCTTCCCCACCCCCCTCCTTCCCCACCCCGCCTCCTTCCCCACCCCTCAACAAGGCAGCTTCATTCCACTCCACATGCCTCTGTGGTCAGCCACAGTGTCCCTGTGGAAGGAGAGAACAAACTCACCCATTCACTTGCTTTTCATACTTCCTCCCATTTCACAGAGGGGGAAACTGAGGCCCAGCTGTGTGGGGGGGTGCTTTCTCCAACCACAGGTCACCCCACTGGTCACTTGCAGACCTCAGGCCTGCCACCCTCACTGAGTGGGACTGGCTGGTGTAGCTGACTGAGTCTTTGCCGAGCAGAGAAAAGTCAGGAGTTGTCTCTGAGCTTTCTCTACGTCTATGCTGGGGGGCCTCGCCCCTTCTCTCCTGATCACAGCAGATCTTGTGTCTCTTCTTCAGATTCCTTCCCTCCTTCCTCCTGCCTTTGGTCTGACAGGTTCTCTAACACCCTCCTCTACTGAACTTAAGAGTTTTGAGAACCCATCTTCCCCAAGTCCCCCTCATCACCTTCTGTGTCACTTCTCCATCACCCTCATCTCATGCTGCTCATTGCAGTGACTTTCACCACGTCCACGCCTCTCCCACTGCCTCTGTTACCTGCACCTCCACCAGCATCTGCACTATCACCACCACCACCTGCCATGGCCAGCACTGTCATTATCACTGTTCTCTTTCTCCTTGTGGCTTGTACCACCCTCACCTCCTTGTTGTCATCCCTTCCACCACGACCATCATCAACATTACCTCTAGCATCTCCATTGCATCCACAGCATCACATCCTGTATCACCTCCTCCGTTACTGTCACCACCGAAACCACTACCATTACCTCCATCATATTTACCGTCACCAGCGCCATGGCCACCATCTCCTCCAGGCCCATCTTCAGCTCTGTCATCCCCACCATTACCAGGAACTCCACTCTCCCCTCCACCTCTGTCATCTTCTCAGCTATTTCCAGCCCTAACCCTTCCACCACCATCTCTCCTATCACCTCCGCCACCTCCCCCATCCCTGTCACCACCCCTCTCTCTCCCAGAGAGAGTGCCTGACATTGAACCAGGGACTTGGGCAAGGAGCCCTGGCAGAGAAGAACACCTTCCTGCCTAACTGACACCCCCTCCCAGATTTCTCAGAGAAGACCCTCAGCAAGCTGGGTGTCAGAACAATCCCTCCTCTTGACCCTTCCACAGGATGCTTCTGACAGGAGACAGCTCAGCCCTCCCTGTCAGCCATGCCTGTACCTAAAGAGACAGCTGCTGTCTGGATGAGGGATCAAGGGCATTAATCAGGGGCTGCCCTTGTTTGCATAATGACTACAAACATTTGCATGCCATTTGCTCCCAGCTTTCTGAGTGCGGCCCTGTGGGTGTTTAGGTGTCATTTGCATATCACTGCAGGTGAGGGTCAGGCCTTTGAGACTTGGGCACTTATTAACTCCCTATTCTTTTATGTGCTGGTTCAGAAAAGAACTTGGAATGCCTAATTCTAGATTCAGTCAGCTGCAAGGCTCTGAGGTGGGGAGGTGGGGAGGTCCAGTTAAGAGCCAGAGGGGAGAGGGCAGCCGGAGGCTTTGGTGTGGTCCAGGGTGGAACTGGTGGGGTGGGGGTGGGGGGTTGGCTGCAGAGACAAGCTCTGGTTCTTAGTATCAGTTCAGGATAGCGCCCTGCACAGCCACTCCTGTCCACACCCCCGCCCCCCCCAACCCCACCCCCCACCCCCTCGCTGTAATCCCTTCACTGTGTGACCTTGGGCAAGTCCCTCCCCCATCCTGTGTGGAAGGCATTAAGCCACTAAGCCCACTCCAT
>RJWK010021057.1:0-15959 GCA_004363435.1 Platanista minor | reverse complement strand
GGCAGGACAATTTGGATGCTAGTGCTTTTGCTGGAGGCCTCAGAACTAAATCCTTCCCCCCTGGGCCACGTGGCTGATGGCTCACGTGTGGCAGGGTAGCACTTGGCAGTGGCTGGAAATTCCCCCGTCTCCACCTTGGTCTTGCCCAGTGGCATCTCCCTGCCTGTGGCTGATCCAGAGAGGAGTCTGCAGGGGCCAGGAAGGGGAGGGGGCTGCTCCTGTGCAGCTCTGCTCCACCCCTCCTCTCCCAGACTCACCCATCGGGTCATTCCAGACTCCCAGGCTTTGCTGTCGCCATTTCCATGCCTGGCAGAGAGGCCCAGCAGCCCCTCTTGGCTCCTTACTCTCAAGCCCTGCGCACTGATGTCCTTGCAACCCCAGAGCCCCAGCCCAGCCCCCATCTTGGAGAAGGAATGTCCAGAGCAGCCGGAATGTTGTTTCAAACAAGCTGTAGTAAACACAGCTGTAATTTGGCCTTCCCCAAACTTTCTGGGGTCATAACAGGCCTATCCTGCACAGGGCAGGATAAAGGAAGTGGGACAGAGCCCCTGCGCGTCTCCCCAGGTAGTGCAGCCCCAGAATGTCTTGGCCCACCTGTGGGTCCTCGGTTGCCAGGGGAAGGGTGGCCTGTGAGATGGGGATCTGCCTTGAGGAGGACCAGACAGGAGACTCGGGTGTGTGCCTCGGGGGAGACGGCAGACCCTGAGTAAGGCTGTGGGCAGGCAAAGACATGAACATGGGGAGCTGCCCCAGGACCAAGGCTGGGGTGTCAACAGTGGGGGCTCTGGTGTTCGCTGTCAGCGTTCACATTCTAACTTGGCCGTGATGATGAGGGTGATGATGGCATCTGTCTTCTGAATTTGAGGATTATGGGAGAGGAAGCCTGTGACATGTTTAGCACAGGGCCTGGCACATAGGAATTGCTCAGCAAGTGCAGCTATGATTATTGTGCCCTCCCTCCTGACCTCCTGGAGCTCCAGCCCATTTCCCCTTGTCACAGTTCCCACCCCCTGGGGTTTCAGGCCCCTAAGGGGTTAGTGGGAGGGTGGGATTAGGGAAGACTGGCTGCCTTGCCCTTTGGGATGGGGGCTGCAGCTCCACATTCTGGGGCCTGAGGCTTCCCATTGGGGTTGGTGGTGACAGGACCAGGAGCACCAGAGCTGGGGCAGCCCCTCCCTACTATGGGCAATGGCACTAAGGAGGCAGCTCAGGCCCCAGCACTAATGAGCGCTGGACTTGCAGACCCTGGCCGGAGTCCACCCAGGGGAAAAAGGGTCAGAGGGCATGGTCAAGCCACATTCCCTCCCCAGCAGTGACAGAACTGAGCAACTGGTCTATGTAGGAGTAGAATTGGCAGGACTTGGTGATGGATTGAAGTGTGTATGTGTGCGTGTGGAGGGGAGGGTGGCAAGTGCAGTAAGGGAGAAGGACTAGGACTAGAGAGTTCCTGTGGTCTAAATGGACCTGAACATCCTTTCTCTGAAAGGCAGACAAAAAAGACGTTTCCGACATAGTTACATGTCAATCCGATTGAAAAACAAAACCACCAGTGATACCTGCAATGCTGTAGTGTGGGTGTGTAGAGTGTGTGTGTGTGTGTGTGTGTGTGTGTGTGTGTGTGTGTGTTGTGGTTGGGATGGGGCAGTGGCCTGGGAAGCACATCCATGAAAAGCATCAGCCTTGAGGATCAGCACACAAGTACCATTTGTCACTTTGCTGTGTTCAGCCAACGCTGATGTCTCTGTTGATGGTCACTAAGATGACCTTTAGTTAGTTGAGAAAGAAACCCCACATTCCCTCCTATTTCACTATGTCCCCCTATTTCACTACGTTCTAGTTTTCTAGAACTTCTCTTTTCTTCCTTCAATTCCTACTCATTCTCTTTCTTCCTCCCTTGTCCCCTTGAGAGGCCAGTGTTCCAAACTCAAGTCTGATCACAGCAATGGGGTTGAGTCCTGGGCAGTGGAGGCCCCTCTCACTATGTCCCACTCGTTATGTCCTTCCCCCTGCAGTAGGTGTAGCCCTTCCCCCTCACTGGACAGAGGTCAGGGGCTTCAGCCCAGGGTTGGGCTCTGCTGGCCAGCTGGAGGGTGGGTGCAGAGCCCATTTCCTTTATCCCTCTCTGGGTCAGAAACACAGACTCTGGGACCCAGAGAACTTGGGTCTTTATACATGCCACCTCTGTGAAGCTGAGGGGTGGATAGAGAGCCATTATCCTGGCTCCAGGAACAAAGAGCTGTCTTGGGGTCATTCAAGGTAGCCAGAGAAGGGAAATGAATGACCTCCAGGGAAGAGGCTTGGAACAAGAGTGAAAGGAGGAGAGATGGGATGAGGTCATAGAATAGATATAGCCAATCTAAACTTTCATATCAGGCTGAGGACCAAGTTTTGGAAAGCTTGGATAGGGCCTGGGCGCTTCCATTTACTTTCTCTCTATGCTCATGACCACTATGGCTCATTTAAAAATACTATGTTTAGGTCTTGCTCATTGGAAGTGTGTAGACACTAGTCTTTCCAGAATGAATTTATCCCTATTTTCATCTCCACCATGACTGCCGTCACCACCAACCCCATCACCAATATCAATACAGAGATGGCCACTGTAAACAGTTTTTGTTAACTGAATGAAAGCCAGCACTACTGTTACCACCACTGACATCTTCACCTCCACCACTGCTGGAATTGAAAGACCACTACTACCACCTCCACCATCGTCAGTGACATCACACCTCTACCACCAACCCCCCCACTACTGACACCAGTAACATCACTAACAACCACCATTATCATCAACATCCCCACCATCATCCCCAAAACTGATATTGTCACCTCTGCCAACAACACTACACCACCGTTGATATCACCTTCACCACCACCACCACCACTGTCATCGACATTGCCACTATTGCCCTCACTGACATCATGACCACAATCATTCACCACCATCATTAGAAACATCACAACTCCTCCCACCCACCATCATCCTCACAACCATCATGCTTGAATCCCCTCCATTGTCACTGGTATAACCACCACCACCACTAATTTCTGTCTTCTCTCCTAGAACAATGTTCCTTTCCTTCAGAGCACAAAAGGAATGTGCAATTATACATTCTTTAAGGTGATTACCTGGTTCCCACTCAACTATAAGTGTCATAGAAGCAGGGATTGTGTCCCTCTTTCCCCCACTGTGGAATTCTCTGTGCCTGGACAGTGGGCAGCTCACAGTAAGGACTCCGTAAATGTGTATTGAATTAACAAATTATTTAGACCAGCACAGTCTCTACACTGAAGGGAACTTAGTCTCTAGGATTTGAATGCTTCCCATAGTTCTATCTCAGGACTGGACCTTACTAGAGAAAAATAACACTGGGTGATAAAAGTGATCAACTGGGCTTCCCTGGTGGCGCAATGGTTGAGAGTCCGCCTGCCGATGCAGGGGACACGGGTTCGTGCCCAGGTCCGGGAAGATCCCACATGCCGCAGAGAGGCTAGACCGTGAGCCATGGCCGCTGGGCCTGCGCGTCCAGAGCCTGGGCTCCGCAACAGGAGAGGAGGCCACAACAGTGAGAGGCCCACGTACCACCAAAAAAAAAAAAAAGTGATCAACTAAGAGGGGAGAAGTCTGTGCTGGCTCTGTGACACACACAGCAGTGTGGGAAGATCCTAATCTACAGTCCACCAGCTGGGAGCACAGCAGATGAGCTGTTCAGCTCCTCTGAGATCTTTATTTCCATCACTATGTCACCTGGAATTTATCCGAACCTGGATCGATTCAGTGTCAAGACTTAATCCAGTTTGTCTTTAAGAGCAACAGAGGTTTTCAAACATGCTCCCAGTAGGCCAGAGCTTCCCTGGAGGTACCTTGGAGGAAATGATGACCTTCAAGAAGGGGTCTGAGGGGGATCACAGAGAGGAGGGCTCTGGGCTTCCCACCCAAACTTCAACCATTGGGCTTCCTGGTATAGATTTTGTAACAGTGAGGCTTCAATGATTTTAAAATCAGGTTTGAAAACCATTGGCCTAGAAGGCAAGTGTTCGAATTGTTTAGTTTTGGAATAGATGTTTGGCATTGCGTATATGTCCCAACCAAAAGTCATAAGTCAACTAATGCCACCAGGCCAAAAGAAGCATTAGGAAATGCACACCAATGTTCCTATGGACCTTTCTCCTCCCAAGGCCACAGCTCATCTAGATGTCTTTTATTCTGGTTCTTCGGTAAACTGGAAACACATTTTTTTTCTTAGAGAACTGTATTCCATGCAGGAACCCTTGTTTAAATAAACTGTCTTGGGAACAGAAGCCTGACGAGGAGCGCAGTATATGAATTTACCCATGTGCCTTCCTGCCCAGCAAACGCTGGCTCTTTAGCCATGCAGAAAAGACCCTGGTGGGGGGAACAGGACCCCACTCTTCCGAGTAACCCCCTCCAGCAGAAACACAGCAGCCAAGAGACTCAGAGTCAGCCAGGGATGGGAGATTGTCACCTGAGGGGAAGGAGACAAGACGCTAATTGGGGACATAGTGCCTCTCCAGTGATGGTCACTGAGAGTGACAGGGCGGGAACAGGAGAGTGAGAAGGATGGTTGTGCCTCACCCCCAAGGGCCAGGTCCACGGCAAAACAACAGATCCCTCCCCCGCATCCATCAGCCCCCTCGGAAAAAGTGTAGCCACTGGGCAGGGCTATGCATGTGTGTGTGTATGAGAGCATGTATACACACTTGCCAAGCAGCTATGGGGATGGGGGCACCTGGCCAGGCCCCTGTCTCTCTGTTGGTTCAGCCCCTTCTGGCCAACCTTCATGTCTCTCCTCAGGGTACCCCTCAGAGCCTGGGCAGGCAGGGCGGGGGCCCCGGGGCTGGGGCACAGTCTGGGGAGAGCTCGTGGCAGGCACCGCTGCTCCAGGGAGAGTCTGCACTGCCCGAGACAAGGAAAAGATGGCATTCCCTGGAGAGATTAAGGCTGCAAAAGAGAGTTTGAGGCGGCATCCAGGCTGAGAAATGAAGGTGCAATTGTGAGGCGGCTTTGAAACCAGGAGGGGAGTCACTTGCTAGCCAGAGATTTGGGCTGTGACCTTCCACAGATTGCTGGGGAGGCTCTGGAAAAACAATGTCACTTGTGACTGGTACATTGGGAGTAAGGGGAACCATGGGGTCGGGCCCTCCTCTCCAGACCAGGGATTGAGCAAGCCTGTTAGACAAGTCCATTTCTTCCACAGGAGGCAGCCGGCTCTCAAGGTCGGTTATACCCTCAACCATTTGATTCCTGGTGCAGAACCACTGCAGCCTTGGAAAGCCCTCAGCCACTGAAGGATGGCTGACCAGCACAATCCCCCCCAGTGTGTGCCCTCTCTCTAGCCCTCGCAATCTCTCCTCTCATTAAACAATCCTGTCTCTGCTCTTATGCGCCGCCCCCCCCCCCGAGGAAACACACTGCTTACCATGAACCATGACTCCAGAAGGCTGTTGCTATCACAGCTGTATTACCTACACCCTCACCCGAACGCCCCATCGGACTTGATCCTGACCTCGCTGCTGAAGCACCACCTCATTCTGTCTGTTGAGGGTGTCTGTCCCTTGTGAGTATCCTCAGAGAAAGAAATCCTTTAATGGCTGAGGAACCTGGGGGAGAGGAAGGTTCCAGCAGGTAGAGGTGGACAGACATTGGTCTGCCGCTCTCATTCTTTGGTTCATTCAGCCAGTGACATTCTCCTGAGCCCCTGGGTGGCCCGCCCTGTGCCCAGATCTGCCGGGATGGATGCAGGGAACAAGGGAAGAGGGCCGTGTTCTCGGGAAGCACAGTCTATCTACTTGAGGAGGCAGGAGTTACACAGGCAAACCTGTGAGAAGTCCATGCAGAGCAAGCCCCGTGGGTTGGTGGCAGAGAACGTAGCACAAGCTGTGACCCTGAAGTTGAATACGCCTGCCATGTGCTGGGCTTGGCAGACTGGGGAGGGCTTCTTGGAGGAGGAAGGGAAGGAGGACAAGTAATCGGGGTAACTTACATCCTTTTGGACGAGCTCCGCGTAGACTGTGCAGGCAGCGGAGACCAGCTCAGCAGCATCAAGGTCTATGAGGTTGTTGCACGCCTGTGCCGGGAGAAGGTGGGGCGGAATCAGGTCTCCCCAGGCACAGGCAGCAACCTGCCGCTTCAAGGGGACAAGGCCGCTGCTCACGGCAGTCACTGGGGCCAGCTGATCTCCCCCACCACCAGCTTGGCACAGTGCCTGAAATTGTACCAATGGAATTTTCTCTATTGGAAAGATGGTAAATGTAGTTTTCATTCTGGGCTCTAGGGAGTCCTGGGGTTCCACTGAGCATTTCATGGGCTTCTAGGAGGACTCATTTTATGATTGGGGTGCTCTCTAAGATGTTTTTGACAAAGGCTTCAGCTGCTTTTTAGAATTGTTGGAAAATTCCAGGTCTTTTGTCACAGGAGGACCCTAGGGCCAAAGAGTTAACTGTCAGTCTTTCAAGCCTAAAGCTTAAGAACTGTTCAGGGCCTCAATTTCCCCATTTGCTAAACAGGGGTGATGATGATGATGAGCCTTATGGCCCCTCTGTGTCAGACTTGTCATGAGGCTTAAACAAGCTGGTCTCTAAAAGCACACAGCACAGTGTTCGGGGTATGTCAGTCTCATCACTATTCCTGCCCAGGGGCAAAGGGGCCACTGGAGTCCAGGGCCCCTGACCCAGGGGCCTTCACCAGGGATGGTGTGGGTGTCGGGGGCCTCCAGGAGTCGGTGGGGCCGGGCAGGGCCCGAGGGTGCTCTCACCAGGAGGATGTCGTCGCCTGTCATGCTCTCCTGCAGCACCTGCTTGCGCACCATCTGCAGCATGCTGTAGGCCACCAGCACCTGGAAGTTCCTGCAGGGCTTCCCCATCAGCAGGACCTGCAGAGGTGGGCGAGCCTCAGCCTGGCCTGTGGCCTGACATTGCAGACGCCTTTGGGATGGTGTGGTACCCGCCAACCACATGGCCCCGTCCATCATGTCTGGGCCTTGCTGCTGACGTGCTCATTCATTCAGTCATTCATTCATTCAACCTCTGGGGTTCTAGGCATGGTGCTTGCTGTTGGGGGGCTCAGAGAAAAAGCCTTCAGGAAATTCACTAGAGAGAGGGAGGGAGGAGGGAGAGAGAATGAGAGAGGGAAGAAGGGAAGGAGGGAGGGAGCAAGAGAAAAGGCAGGAGAGAGAGAGAGAGAGAGAATGCCAGGAATGACTGGGTAACTCTCTGTAGCATTTGAGTGGAGCTTTGGCAAAGCAACAGTTGATGGAAAGTCAACAATCCAGGGGTGTCACCAAAGGCCAGGCAGTGGTCATGGACTTGAGCATGGAGACCAGCAGGCCAGGAGGGAGGGGTGAGGTGGGGGGAGTTGATTTCTGAGGCACTGAATGTCAGGCTGAGCGGTGGGCCGGATCCTGCAGGCAGTGGCGGCCACTGGGCAGGGCAGTGATGGGCAGTGGGCGTGTTCCCGGGGAGGTTCATCTGCTGATGCCCCGGAGACTAGGGTCAAATAACTGCAGGTGCGACCTGTCCTTGGGGGTCCCTCCTTCTCCAGGAGTGAGGGCTCAGAAGAAGTGGGTGCTCAGGTGGAGGGGAAGGCTGAGGAAGAGGGGGCTGGGGAAGTGAGAGCAGAGTGAGGCCCCTTGTACAGGCAGGGTGGCAGGGAAGCTGAACGCAGGCCAGGCTTCCACTGCACAGGCCACGAGGGCCCTCCTGCCTGTGCTGCCCTGAGAAGGTACAGTGGTGGGATTAGATGAACAGATGGACCAACTGATGCTCTGTCATCTCCCAACAGGGTGGAAGCAGGCTCAGTGGCCCAATAAATCCCAGTGAACTCCATCCAAAGCCAGCAATAAAGGGAGGCAAGGAAAAGGGCTTCCCTGCCGCCTGCCCTAGGGGTAGGGTCTATCCTCTGCCCCAGAGGAGCGCCTCACCTCCCAGAGCCTCCAGACGTCGTCGAAGGACTTGAAGGCACGTTGAAAGTAGCGGCAGAACCAGGGGAAGAGGGACTGCACGGCCCCCGCACCCTTCCCTTCTGTGGGGAGAGAGGCAGGGTGCCAGCCAGGGGGCCATGGTCAGGGGAACAGGAGATAAAGCAAAGACAGACAGATGAGGCCAAACAGCTGAGCACATAAACACACTGGGAAATACAAAAACCTGGGCTGTCATTTTTCCATCTGCCCTTGGAGACTGTTTGGGGTGGATCTTCAACTGTCCAGATTTCAACCCCATCCAGATGAACCCTCTCTCTGGGGCCCAAAGAAAAGACCCAGTGACCTTGCTCCCTCTCACATGATTGGGCACCTCTGTCTTGGACGGGGTCCCGGCCCCCTCCCACGCCTGCTCTGGTTGGAGGACATGTAAGATGGCAGAGGGGCGCACTCACTTAAGTGCTCAGCAAACACGGGGTCCAGGAAGTTGATCAGGTTGTTGAGCATGTCAAGGTTCTTGCTCACCCCAATGTTGATGACACAGCTGTGCTCCTGGGAAAGATGGGTGGGAGGGAAGGAACCCCTTGCAAGCACCAGAAGAGTCAGTCTTGCTTCATTAACTCCCCAGTTCTGGAGGCCCTGTGCGTGTCTGGCTCTGGGCCGGGCACGTGTCTCTGTATGAGTCTGAGTGTCAGTGTATGTGTGTTTGCAAACACACATCATGTCTGTGTCTGTGGTGTGTGTGTGTGTGTGTGTGTGTGTGTGTGTGTGTATGGTGGGCATGTGGAGATGTCTCAGGAGTGGCTTACAATGCAGTGAGACCAGTTATTCCTCCAGACACATACCATGGGTCTGGACCAATAAGGACAAGGAAAGAGCAGTGTGCACATTGTTGCAGGGATGGAGAGAGGGATGGGGGTGGGTTCTGGGTAGCCTCTCACAGATCAAGAGGAAAGGCTTTCCAGAAAGGGAGTAACAGGGAGCAGCACCTTCAAAAGCCCTCCACCTCACAGTGTTGGGGGGCCCTGGGGGGCCGGGGTGCAGGTCATGTGAAGGTAACTGTGGGAGACAATACTGAAGACAGAGCCTTGAATGTCTGGCTGCTGTTTCTGGATTTTATTCTGGAGGTTGTGGGGAGCCGTGGAGGATTTGCAGGAGCAGAGCCATGTTTTGGGAGGGGAATGCCAGGAGAAAGGTGGGCCTCGTTGGGCCTTGCCAAACCTTTCAAAGTTTGACAAGAGCTGGAGCCAGAGCATCATTATGCCCCTTCTCAGTTCCAATGCTTGCCACCCCCCAACCAGAACACACCCCACTGGGGTTGCCATTGTCTTTCCATGGGAACAGCTCCTCTGGGACTCAGAGGGCTGCTTCAGGGCTGGAGGAAATGGCTGGGGCTGCCAGTGCCTGCCTAACCTCAAGGGGTCGTTTGAGGAATGGGGGTGGTTCCTAAACCAGGCTCAGCTCTCACCGTTTTCTGTAGGAAGAACTGGAAAAGCCAGAAAGTCTCATGGTCATGTTCCACCATCAGCTGGAAAAGCATCACCATCTCATGGAAGCCCTGCTGGTACTCTGGGGTAGAGGGGAGCTAGTGAGGAGGGGCGGAGCCTGGGCTTGGACAGGCCCTATCCCAGGAAGGAGTTGAGAAGAGGGGGCTGAAGGGAGACCCAGCCCTCTGGCGCACCTGCCTGGGTGTTGCAGACATAACTCAGGAGCAGGATCTTCTCCAGCCTCTTCTTATCAATAAGGACATTGCCCAGGGGGTCTTTGTCATAGAGTGTCTGGATGTCGTACGCTAGGTGGGGGGCAAGGGATGGTGAGGCACCGGATCACCTCCAGCAGAAGGTCCATGGGTGAGTTTATTCCCCTCATTCCAAGAGGCTAGGACCCAGGACATCCTGGGAAGGGGGCCGTGAAAAAGGTACATCAGCCTACCAGGTTTTGCCTCTCACCACAACCTGAGCTGCCTGGGCTTTTTCCCACCTCCAAATCTTTGACCAGGCTGTACCCTTTGCCAGGGATGTGCCACCCCCCACCCCCACCAACTATAATTCAACCTAGTTCAAGGACAAAGGGAGGAAGAAATGTAAACAAACAGCAGAAACAACATACACCCAGGGATACACAGTGCTGGGCATCTAGGGGCAGCCAGTAGAGCCAGGCAGACAGACTAACCAAGGTTTAGCTGGCAAAATTCCTGGCACATGTCAAGGCAGCTCCCAGGAGCCAGCGCACAGATGTGACTGAGGTGGGGCAGGGATGACCTCCAACCCTCCCCTCTGCCCAGCACAGCCCACCCTCCTTGGCTCACCGATGTTATTCCGAGTCTCTATGAAGTTCCGGTGCAGGTTTTCCAGAAGGGGCTGAATCTTCTCGTACATCTGGCATAAGGCCTCGTAGTTCTTCCTGTGAGAACAGAACTGAGGCTGAACGAGGCAGCCTTCCCCTCCAGGCCAGTCGGGGTAACCCTGAGCAGTGCCCTCACCCAGGCAGTGCCTGCTACCTGTACTGCCTCCCATCTTCCCGCCTCTGCCGGCCCTAACCATCATCTGATGTCCGCCTGGAGGGCAGCGGGGTGACGGGTTTAACCTCTGGCTCTGCAGTCTGACCATTGCACCTGAAACCTGGATCCACAACTTAAGTACTGGGTGTCTGCCACTAGGGTCAAGACTTGGGGATAGCACCAGCCCTCTCTAAGCCTCAGTTTCCTTGTCTGTAGAATGGGGCTAACACTAGCACCTATGCCTCAGAATTAGAAGGACTGGATGAGGCAGTGTTTTGTGCCCATCATTAGAACGAGCTTAGGTGGTGTCATGGGTTGAATGGTGACCCCCAAAGATAAGTCCATGCCCTAACCCCTGGAACCTGTGAATATGACCTTATTCGGGAAAAGGGTCTTTGCAGGTGTATTTAACTGAAGGATCTTCAGTTAAATACTGTGTTAAAGTTAAATCTTTGTGAATCTTCTCCACCTCAAGAAGGCTGCACAGGCCTAGGGATGGCTGGGCTGGGCTGAGCTGGGCAGCGGGGACAGCTGGGAGGTGCTGGGATCCAGCTCAAGTCAGCAGAGTGAGGACTGGTAAACATGGCCAGGCTGGGGTGCGGGGTTGGGAGCGGGGATGGGGGAAGGTACCGATGCCCCCTGTATGTGGGCCCTGAGTCGGCAGAGCCGTGGGGATTTTGTCTCTTAGAAAGACGTCCATTTGAAGGAAGAAGCCTGAACCTACCAGGCCGGGGTGGGCACCCCCTCCCACCTGCACCGCCACCCACCCTCCCCTGACAGGATCTGGAACGTTCTACCTCCTTGTGCTGTCCACCATGAGCCGCTCATCCTGGGAACTCTGCCATGAGTAGTAGCCCGTGAGGAATTTCCAGGCTTCTGTCCTCACGAAGGGGTGCAGACCCTGGGGAGGGGTGGAGGTGAGAGGTCGTGGGCCTTCCAGATGCTTGCCAAAAGGGCCCCTCCCAATGCCATGCTTGTTCCCTTGCCTGCCCATGTCCCCCAGTTCCAGGGTGAGGCCAAGGGTAGCTTAGGACCATACCCTTTCCAGGATGTTAACACAAATGAAGTCTCGTGACTTGGCCAAGTGACCGTTCTCGTCAAAGAAGCCATCCCATTCCATCTTGTCAATGGGTGGTTTTCTCTTCACCTGCCAAGGACAACCACCTCAGCCCTCTGTAAGGAACCTTTGGCTTTTCTTTAAGTGTGATTTTTAAGTGATATACTCTGGATTTTGCAATGTGAATCAAAGTTCACAGCCTCTGACTCACTTCTGGAAATTTATCGTGAGGAAGTTACTGAAAATATATAGAAAAACGCTGTATGCAAGACCATTTTCTTTGCACACTACTTACCAAAATGAAAAATGCAAGCACTCTCTAACTGTTGTGCAATAAGGGAATAGTTAAGTAAACTATGGTTTATATGCTTAATGGAATATTGTGAGGCATTTAAATTGATGCTTACAAGGAAAGAATAATAATCTGGGAAAATACAAATGTTAACAGACAAAAAGCAGAAAACAAAACTGTGTATTCAGTATCTACTCTCTCTGTGTACTATACTCCATACGTCTGTTACATATTATAAAAACTTCACGTTATATACTCTTAGAGTGAATTAACCACTATAAAAATCCTGTTAGAAAAAAAACCCTGAAAAAACCCACCTAAAAACAAAACAGTGATTATCTTTGAGTGATAGGATTATAAGTAATTTTCCCCTTTCTCTTATATTTTCAAACTTTTCTATAATAATATATATTGCTTTGATAATGGAAAAATATAAAACAAGCACTAATTAAACACATCCACGAGCTCCATTTTAGCTTTCTTAAAAGAGTAGAACAATGCATCATAAGGAATGGTTTCTGGTTTACATCATGGGTGTGTGTGTGTGTGTGTGTGTGTCAGGGGAAAGTGAGTGCAATGCATACAAAGTAATTTAAAATGCTCATAAAACAATAATTAGGAGTTGAATTCCTGTTGGAACAGGGGAAGATTCCTAGGAGTCTTGTATTGGAGAGAATATCTTGAAATGACACATTGCAGACTTGAAAGTGTGCTGATGGACAGAGCTTGGCAAGTGACTAGACATATCTGATGTATATACTCCCAACTTCCCATTAATATATGCCTGAATATGCACATGTGTGACTCAAATTTAAATTTGCATACGAGTCACCTGAGGATCTTCTTAAAACGCAGATTTTAACTCAGAAGGTCTGGAGTGGGGCCCAAGATGACACATTTCTAACAAGCTCCCAGGGGATTGCTGATGCTGGTCCACTGACCACATGTGTGGAAAGGTGTTAGAAGTAAAACAGCACTGGAAATTAAAAATTAGAGCCCACAGGCCCAAATTTGGGATAATTTCCACTAACTCCATGTTCTATTGGGATGGATTGAGCAATACACTTTCATGACTCATACATGCTCCATCTTCTGAACCAAAATAGGACATATGGGCCCTAGAAGGTACAAAAAATCTTTGCCTTTGCTTAACCTTGGGAAGCAGGGTCTGCCCTGATGCCATGTCGCAACTGCATAGGCACTGTCATCTGAGCTGATCAGAGCCAGGCTTCTGCCCCCCTGACAGCCATCATGATCTCCCAACCTATACTCAGAGACTGCAACACTCAGCAGGAAGTAGAAGGGAACAGGCAGAGTGGGGCTGTGTCCTGGGATCCTTAACTGTAAAAGGGAATGCATGAACTTTAGGAATACATTTCCTTATGAATTTTAGTCAGTTGATCAATTTCTACAATAAAGACAGTTGTGTTTTTGTTGGGGACTGCACTGAACCTATAGATCAATTTGGGGAGAATTGATAACATTATTGAATCTTCTGACCCGTGAACACAGTATATTTCTGCATTTATGTAGGTCTCCTTTAATTTCTTTGAGCAATGTTTTGTGGTTTTGGGTGTGTAGGTTATTCATGTATTTTGTCAGATTTATCCCTAAATGTCTCATTTTGGGGGATGCTACTGTAAAAGTGTTATTTTTACACTTTCAACTTCCAACTCTTCATTGCTAGTATATACAGATACAGTGGATTTTTATGTATTGATCTTGTATCCTGCGACCCTGCTAACCTCACTTATTAGTCCTAGTAGCTTTTTTGGTGTATCCATAGGATTTGTTATATAGGCCAATGATCAGCAATCTACAACCCATGGGCCAAATCAGGCCTCTAATCTGTTTTTTTAAATAAAGTTTTATTGGCACACAGCCATGCCCATTCACTCATTTGTTGTCTATGGCTGCTTTCATGCTACAATGGCAGAGTTAAGTAGTTACAACAGAGATGTATGGCACACAAAGACTAAAGTACTTACTGTCTTGACCTTTACAGAAAAAGTTTGCTAACCCTGACATAGATGATCATGTTATCTGTGAATAAAGGCAGGTTCACTTCTTCCTTTCCAGGCTGGATGCCTTTTATTTCTTTTTCATGTTTTATGCACTGGCTAGAACTTCAAGGGCAATGTCGAATAAAAGTGGTGAGAGCAGACATCTTTGCTTTGTTCCTAATCTTAGAGGAAAAGCATTCAGGCTTTCAAGATTCTGTATGATGTTAACCATAGGCTTTTTGTAGATGCCCTTCATCAGGTTGAGGAAGTTCCCTTCTCTTCCTAATTTGCTGAGAGTTTTTATCAGGGATGGATGTTCTGCATTTACCGAGATGATCATATGGTTTTTCTTTCTGTAGTTTGCTAAAATGGTAAATTATATTGAATTATTCTGAATGTTAAATCATTCATTGGATAAACCCCGCTGGTGATGTATTATCCTTTTAATTTTTTAAATTTTAATTAATTAATTAATTAATTTTTTTGCGGTACGCGGGCCTCTCACTGTTGTGGACTCTCCCGTTGTGGAGCACAGGCTCTGGACGCGCAGGCTCAGCGGCCGTGGCTCACGGGCCCAGCCACTCTCCATGGCACGTGGGATCCTCCCGGACAGGGGCACGAACCCGTGTCCCCTGCATCGGCAGGCGGACTCTCAACCACTGCGCCACCAGGGAAGCCCTAATTTTAATTTATTTTAATTTTTATTTAATTTATTTATTTTTGGCTGTGTTGGGTCTTCATTGCTGAGCGTGGGCTTTCTCTAGCTGTGGCATGCAGGGGCTACTCTTTGTTGTGGTACGTGGGCTTCTCATTGCGGTGGCGTCTCTTGTGGAGCACGGGCTCTAGAGCACAGGCTCAGTAGCTGTGGCGCACGGGCTTAGTTGCTCTGTGGCACGTGGGATCTTCCCGAGCCAGGATTCGAACCTGTGTCCCCTGCATTGGCAGGCAGATTCTTATCCACTGTGCCACCAGGGAAGCCCCTGTATTATCCTTTTTAGACATCATTGGCTATTATTTACTACAGTTTTATTTAGGATTTTTGCACCATTGTTCATGAGACATATTGGCCTATAATTTTGTTTTCTTGTAACGTCTTTGATTTTGGCATCAGGGTAAAGTTGCCCTCATAGAATAAGTAGGGATGTATTCTGGCTTTTCAATTTTTTAGAATAGTCTGTATAGAGTTGGTATTATTTCTTTCTTCAGTGTTTGGTATAACTCACCAGTGAAGCCATCTAGGCCTGGAGTATGCTTTGAGGAAAGATTATTAACTACAAATTCAATTTTTAATTAGATTGAAGGATAGTGTCAGAAGAAATTGATTTGTGTTTTACTTTTATAATTAGAGATTTATAGGAATAGGTCATTATCCTTTTAATTCACTTTATTATTTTTTTTATTTTTTATTTTAATTTTTTGGCTGCGCTGCACTGCATGACGGATCTTAGGCATGCAGGATCTTAATTCCCTGACCAGGGATGGAACCATGCCCCCTGCAGTGGAAGCGCGGAGTCTTAACCACTGGACCACGAGGGAAGTCCCTCTAATTTACTTTACAAAATAAAAATAAACCATACAGGAAACAACAAGGAATCAGTAAACGCATAAAGCATAAAAAATGATAGAAATCCAAAGAAATCAATTATGGAAATAAATGCTTAAATTCCCTTATTAGTTGTAAACACTTAAAAAGCACTGATGACAGTCTAAGCACTTCGTATTTACCAACCGTCTAATCTTCACAGCCACCTATGAGGTAGGTGAGGTTGTTACACTGTTTTACATATTAGGGAACCAGGGCCTTAGAGGGTTAATTAGTATATTTGAAGTCGCACAGTAAATATCAGAGCTGAGATTTGAACCCCGAGCTGTTTGTTGCAACAGTTATAGTGCTTAACCCCAACGCCATGCCACCTGGGAGTGTGAAAGACAAGAAATTTCAGTTTGAATAAAAAATATATGCCCTACATACTTAAAGATGCTGATAAATTTTCCATGGTGCTTTTGCCAACAATTTTGGTATGCTGCCACCAGGTGGCAGTAATGCTTTTGTTAGTAGGCGGTTCCAGGTCCGATTAACGATACACTATTCATTTGAATTCAGCCTCAGTCATAAAATTTTCTACACAGTATATTTTTCAAAATCATAGTAACTAATTATAATGACCTT
>RJWK010021056.1:0-22436 GCA_004363435.1 Platanista minor | reverse complement strand
TGTAACTTATTTTATGCATAGTAGTTTGTACCTCTACTACCTCTGCTAATCCCCTACCCCTGTATTGCCCCTCCCCCTTCCCTGTCTCCCCTGGTAACCACTAGTTTGTTCTCTACATCTGTGAGTCTGCTTCTTTTTTGTTGTATTCACTAGTTTGTTGTATTTTTTAGATTCCATGTATAAGTGATATCATACAGTATTTGTCTTTCTCTGTCTGGCTTATTTCACTTAGCACAATACTCTCCAAGTCCATCCATGTTGCTGCAAATGGCAAAATTTCATTCTTTTTTATGGCTGAGTAGTATTCCTTTGTGTGTGTGTGTGTGTGTGTGTGTGTGTGTGTGTGTATATACAAATATAGATATAGATATACAGATATAGATATAGATAGATAGTTGCTTCCATATCTTGGCAATTGTAAATAATGCTGCGGTGAACACTGGGTGCATGTCTTTTCGAATTAGTGTTTTTGTTTTTTTCAGATATACACCAGGAGTAGAATTGCTGGGTCATATGGTAGTTCTGTTTTTAGTTTTTTGAGAAACCTTCATACTGTTTTTCACAGTGGCTGCACCAATTTACATTCCCACCAAGAGTGTACAACGGTTCCCTTTTCTCCATATCCCTGCTGACATTTGTTATTTGTAGACTTTTTTTTTTTGCGGGACGCGGGCCTCTCACCGCTGTGGCCTCTCCCGTTGCGGAGCACAGGCTCCGGACGCGCAGGCCCAGCGGCCATGGCTCACGGGCCCAGCCGCTCCGCGGCATGTGGGATCCTCCCGGACTGGGGCACGAACCCGCGTTCCCTGTATCGGCAGGCGGACTCTCAACCACCGCGCCACCAGGGAAGCCCTATTTGTAGACTTTTTGATGATGGCCATCCTCACAAGTGTGAGGTGATATCTTATTGCGGTTTTGATTTGCATTTCTCTGATGATTAGGGATGTTGGGCATCTTTTCATGTACATGTTGGCCATCTGCATTTCCTCTTTGGAAAAATGTCTATTCAGTTCTTCTGCCCATTTTTTTTTTTTTTTAGTTGTCTGTTGCCTTTAATTAACATCTAAATAGATGCCGTATTCTTCTATAATTACAATATGGAAATGTCTATGAATAAAATAGGTACATTTTTTGTCACATGCCTAGGAAAGAATGGTGGCAGTAAGATTCATCCAAGGTTTTAGCAGCAACATCTACACAGCCAGGGCATGGTCAGTGTCTGGGGACAGAGGTAAATATCTGCAATCCGTGCATACCTTTTTTTTTTTTTTTTTAAATTTATTTGTTTTTGGCTGTGTTGGGTCTTCGTTGCTGCGCGCGGTATTTCTCTAGTTGTGGTGAGCAGGGGCTACTCTTCGTTGAGGTGCGTGGGCTTCTCATTGCGGTGGCTTCTCTCGTTGTGGAGCACAGGCTGTAGAGCACAGGCTCAGTAGTTGTGGCGTATGGGCTTAGTTGCTTTGCGGCATGTGGGATCTTCCCGGACCAGGGCTCGAACCTGTGTCCCCTGCATTGGCAGGCAGATTCTCAACCACAGCGCCAGCAGGGAAGCCCCGTGCATACCTTTGATTTCTTCTTTTTTAATGCCTGATTTACCATCTGGTGCTGTTGGACCATTCTCTTCTCCTTAAGTTCCAGTTCAATTTGCATTTCATACATTGCCCCACAGCCTCCTGAAATGTCAGTGACTTTGATAGCTGTAGCTCAAGGAAACTTTTCTTTGAGAATTTGGGTCACTTTGAGCTCCCCCTCAGTCTGCGAGGCAAACATGCGCTGAACACAGTGGAGAAGAGGAAGGCGGCGGGTTCCGCTGAGCAGAGGCGCTGCCGCGGCCTGGCTCCACGCTGCCATGACCGGCCAATGTGGCCTGCCGTCCTTCTGCCCTCTTTTTTTTTTTTTTTTTTTTTTTACGGTACGCGGGCCTCTCACTGCTGTGGCCTCTCCCGTTGCAGAGCACAGGCTCCGGACACGCAGGCTCAGTGGCCATGGCTCACGGGCCCAGCCGCTCCGCGGCATGCGGGATCCTCCCAGACTGGGGCACGAACCCGCGTCCCCTGCGTCGCAGGCGGACTCTCAACCACTGCACCACTAGGGAAGCCCTTTTTTTTTTTTTAATTTTAATTAATTAATTTTTTATACAGTAGGTTCTTATTAGTTATCTATTTTATACATATTAGTGTATGTACGTCAATCCCAATCTCCCAGTTCCTCCCACCACGACCACCCCATGCCCCACTTTCCCCCCTTGGTGTCCATATGTTTGTTCTTTACATCTGTGTCTCTATTTCTGCCTTGCAAATGGGTTCATCTGTACTATTTTTCTAGATTCCACATATATGTGTTAATATACGATATTTGTTTTTCTCTTTCTGACTTACTTCGCTCTGTATGACAGTCTCTGGGTCCATCCACATCTCTACAAATGACCCGATTTCATTCCTTTTTATGGTTGAGTAATAGTCCATTGTATACATGCACCACATCTTCTTTATCCATTCGTCTGTCGATGCCTTCTGCCCATTTTTTAATCGAGTTGTTTGGTTTTTTGATGTTGAGTTGCATGAGCTGTTTATATATGTTGGATATTAACCCCTTATCGGTCATATCGTTTGCAAATATTTTCTCCCATTCAGCACAGTTTGTGTTTTATATTAGCTGCTGTGGAGTCTACATGGTGTGGCAGAAGGAGCACTGGAGTAGGGGGTCTAGGGAGCAAGATTCTAGATCTGGACCTAGCAGCTGATTGACCTCAGCCAGGTCTAGGCTTCAGCGTCCTGGTTTGTAAGATGAGAAGACTCCAAGAACTGTCCCAGCTCTGATACTCTCCACACCCATGACCACCTCTGTTTTTGGCTCCCACGCCTTTTCTTCTGTACTTGTCTCTCTACCTCTGGCCGCCTGACCCATGTCTCCTGGCTGTCCCACCTTGCTCAGCAGCTGGTGGCAGCTGGAGGGAGAGGGGTGGGTTCTCCAGGAAGAACGTGCACCTCTGACCCTCATGGCTCACAGTTGCCTGGCGTTTTCCAGCCCTGCAGGAATACCTTCTCTCTGCGCCCTCCCCGCACCCCCAACCCCTGCCCCAGCCCACCTGGCTCCCCACAACTCACAGTCCTGGGCCCAGCTGGGTTTCTTCAATGAAGCAATTCATTCCCCTGGACCTAACCCTTCCCCACGCCCCCAGTTCACCTGGCCCCAAGTGACAAGAGGCAGCTGATTTGGAGTCACCGCCCAGAAGCCAGGGACATCTGCGGCGTGGAGAGATGTCAGTGCCTTTGGCCTGTACAGGCTTTTGCTTTGACCCGGGTTTTAAAAGCTTAGCAAGTCATCAACTGCAGTGGTTGTCCCGGAGCCACTTCTGCAGAATTGAAAACGGCTGTGGCTGGAAAGACAGGTTTTCCTCACAAGCATCATTTGTTCCACTGCCTTTGCAGGATTATCACTTTGATCCTAGAGCTTCTCCAGGCTGAGGAGCCTGGGGGGAGAGCTTGGCTGCAGTTTCTGTTTTCCTAGGTCTTTGATCACAGCTGTTACATTTAAAGGCTTAAACAATGGATTCTAAACAAATAAGTATCTGTTTAGTCAGTGGAATGAGGAATTTAAAGGTGACTCAGACTCCCCTCCCCCTCACCCCAATTCTAAGAGCTGTTTACTACCTGAATGATGAGACCTGTAATGGAATCATTTTGCTAGATTCTCCTCTCCTTGGGAATTTGGCATGGTATTTCATTCATTCACTCATTCATTCACTCGAGTGCTTATTGAGTATCCACTACTATGTGCCAGGCGCTGTGTGAAGTAATGGGGAGAGAGAGACAAATAGGACCCAGACCCTGCCACAAAGCAGCCTAGAGTCTGGGGCGACTACCCAGTGGGAGCCCGGGGGCTCCAGCACAGTGAGTTCCATTCAGACCTAGAAACTCTAGCTGACAGTCTTAAACCCTGTTTCTGGAAAACAGGGAAATAGAAATCATGCAAGAGGGAAGAAATGTGGGTGAGGAGAGTGAGATGAGAGTGGAGGAAAGAGAGAGATGGAAGAAAGGAAGCAGCAAACTTTCCCACCAGAGACACAGCAGACGGCCCCCCGTTCCCCTGCGGCAGCTCACAGTCACAGGCAGCAAGAGCCCAGCAGAGGGGAAGGCCCTCTGCTCCCTCTCAGCTCGGCCCTGGCAAGCTGGGTCATAGGCAGGGCACTTCCTGCTTGGAGCCTCAGTTCCCCCATCTGTAAAATGAGGCTTTGGACTGTGGGATCTCGGAGATCTTTGAACTAGCGTTCTGTGACCGGTGCAGGGCATTGTAGATATGGGGCAGGAGCCCAAATAAAGGCTCTGGAAGTAGAAGGAAGTGTTCCCCTGGCTTCTCTCATCTCAGCACTGAGGCACCCTTAGGTGTCTGGGGCCTGTGGGTGTCCTGCCATCCCCTCGCTAGAAAGAGGTGCCTTCTGGCTACTCTCCCTGCTGAACAGTGGAAGAGGGAAGGTTCTGGGTCTCCATGTTTGTGTATTTTTCTGGTGTGGACATTGTATTCTTGGAGTTTCTTTTCTTTTTCTTTCTGACAGTAAGGCCGCTTGAATTGCTCCAGGTACAGGGTGACTCTGCATGGCGAGCACGCAGCATCTGATGCGTTGGACTGACTCCTTGGCAGGCCTGCCTCTGGATGCCCTCAGATGCTGTCCCATATGCCTCGCCCTGGGGCCGGGTCAGACTACTGAAGCCCAAGGGTCACATTCCGAAGGGTTCCGGTGCAGGTCACACTCACTGACTGCCAAAGAAAACAATGTTTTGGCAACACAGTGTTCTAAGAATTGGTATTCCTAGCTGTGTGACCTTGGGTAATTGCTTAAATATTCCAAGTCTCAGTTTTCCCATCTGTGAGATGGGCGTGGCTCTCCCTATCTCTCAGAGATCAAATAGGAAACTGCAAGAAAGTGCCTCGTCAGCGGGGAGGCTCTAAACTGACATCCACAGGGCAGTGATTCAGTAGCAAATATATTCAGCCTTCTCCATGGTTACAGCCTCTTCTGTGCTGAGTAATTCAAGCCACAAAGGGTTAAGGCAGCTAGGCAGCACGTGACTGAGATTGTCCATAATTGATGGAATAAACCTTAGAGGAGTGACCCTATAATTGCAGTTAATCCAGGCACTGTGACACTGCCCTGCTAAAAACTGTCTACTAATAATTACTTTGATCTAACACAATGATGCCTGTCTGTGAGCCTGGTAGCAGGGACCCTGGCCAAGGGTCTGCAGCACTGAGCACCACCCCTCCCACTGGACAAGGTGGGTGTGGGAGCTGGGAGACATGGAGGCCAGAGGGCAGGGAGGGGCCCCCAGTTCTCTCAGACCCTAAGGCAGCAAATGCTACATATGTAGAGTGATCGTGTGATTCGCTCTACATATTCACTGTCTAAATGGGGACACTTTTGAGAGTATGATATTAATAATTGCTACTCATATTAATAATCATGCTAGACAACAGACATAAGCTGGTCTCCCCGGAGCAAACCTGGATATGTATGGTCAACATGTGCATAGACTTGTTTTGAGCTTCTGGGAATCCCTAGGTGGTTGAGCATTTCCACAGTTATGATTTGGTCTTCACAATAACTCTGGAAGGAAGAAAGGATTTTTACTCTCATTTAATGGATATTAAAAATAGTGCTAGAGACAAACCAGTCCAGTTCTGATCTTTGCCATGGCTTCCCTGGTGGCTGAGCCAATGCAGGTTGAGGGCAGCTGGCCAGGATCAGGGAGCTCTGGGGCTGGGGAAACACGTGGTGCTCAGAGGGAGAGACCCAGCAGCTCAGGCTTCAGAAGAGCTGCAGCAAAGTGACCATACCTACGGAGAGTGCAGGGCACGCTTCCCAACAGGGCCTTTGCCAGGGTCCTCTCCAATCCTGAACTTGGAATCAGAAGACTCCTCCCTTTACTAATCATGTGATCTCAGCTAATTGTGTGATCACTGTGTGCCTCAGTTTCCTCATTTCTCAAGTGGGGACAATAATTCCTTGTTGTAAGGATTAAGTGAGCTCCTATATGAAAATGGGTGGGCTCAGAGACTGACATGCCATAGGTACTCAGTAAATCCTTGTAGAGTTTTTTTTTTTCTTTTTTTTTTTGCGGTACACGGGCCTCTCGCTGTTGTGGCCTCTCCCGTTGCGGAGCACAGGCTCCGGACGTGCAGGCTCAGCGGCCATGGCTCACGGGCCCAGCCGCTCCGCGGCATGTGGGATCTTCCCGGACCGGGGCACGAACCCGTGTCCCCTGCATCGGCAGGCGGACTCTCAACCACTGCGCCACCAGGGAAGCCCTAGAGTTTGAATCTGGAGAGAGTTCCCAGAAGCAGTATCCTTTAGGGAACCGTGGGGATCCTTCTGCCTTGAAACAGTTCTGACTTGGGCCAAGTAGGGTGGATGTGCTCCAGCCTTGAGATCGGGGTTGCCTCAAATTCTTGCAGGGAGGAGGTGGATAAGAGAAATACATGGGGGAATTGAGAGCTTCCTGATTCCCCTAAGCTGTGATAATCTACTG
Organism: Platanista minor; assembly: GCA_004363435.1. NCBI lineage: Eukaryota > Metazoa > Chordata > Mammalia > Artiodactyla > Platanistidae > Platanista > Platanista minor. Next base: position 15,912 of record RJWK010021056.1, on the reverse strand, counting down.
CGTGCTCTGTGCGAGGTGAGGACTGCACCCAAGGAAGCTTCAGGCCTTGTGATTCCCTTGAAGCTCTCTCTGCACACATGAGCAGCCCACGTTGGCCGGCAGCCCTGGCCTTTTAGGCTCGAGGATGAACTTGCTCGGACATGGGCAGGAAACACGGCTCCTGTGGTGCCCTGTTGCTGGAGGTGATGGCGCCTCAGAGCCAAAGGTAGGCGGGTTGGCAACCGTTTGGTGCCAGAGAGCTAGTGAGTGAGAAAGAGAGAGAGATAAAAGCGCCACTATTAATAGCCGTGTTTGGTCTCCACCACTTCTATCAACATCATCCATCACATCCAAACAATCGAAAAGCTTGTGCCAAATGGCTAGGAGTTAACAACTCATGGCTGTGCTGAATTTCTGAAAAACAGTATTTCCACTTCTGATGCAGCTCTGAAATGCCAGTTCCATGCCAACTGGTTATTTTTCCAGACCATTTCCCTTTTTTTATGTTTGAGCTTTTAGAGTTTTAGGCAAAAAGAAGATGGAGAACCTGGACTAGGTGACTCTTATTTCTCTTGATTTGCCCTTGAGAGCCATAGAAGAAACGTTCATTCTCCAGACATGAACTGAGGACTTGCAGAGGGGTGGGAGAGGAATCAGACGGTGCGGGGGCGGGGGGGGGGGGGCTGCCCCTTTCAGGAGTGTGCGACTGATGGGCTGGCAGAGTGGGGACGTGGGAAGAACACCGGCCCAGGCCTCAGAAGACTCAGGGCAAGATTAGCCCTTTCTGTTACTGTTGTGTGGCCTTGGCTTGGACAGAGCCCGTCTCTGGGCCCCCATTTCCTTGGCTGTAAAGCGGGGGAGTTGGACTAGACGGCCCAGGAGGCCCCTTCCAGCTGAGTCTATGTGTTGGGTTGGAGGACTTGCTGTCTCACGTTTACTGGCAAGAGTGCGGGTGTGGAAGTGGAAGGAGGGTGATGCTGTCCTCGGGCTGCTGCTCTGGGAAGCCTGGAAACGTGGCAGGGGAAACACAGGACAGGGCTGTTCCTGATCCGGGAAGCTCCAGCCTTCAGAGATGTCTGTGGAGCCTGCCAGGCGGTTGTTTTTCTCACCATATGTGATTTCTGGGCGTCTTAAAATTTTCACTTGGCCCAAACATTGCCAGGCTTAGGGGTTGATCGTGCCCTGCGTGGGGATGGAAGTGGTCTTGCCTCTGGGCACCAGGCTGGGAGCGGGCAGAGGAGTGGGCTGTGGAAACCTCTGATGAGGTTGGAAGGTGTAGGTGGGATCGTGGTGTTGCTTCTGCCGCCGCAGCAGCCTCTGGTGCGGAGAGAGGCAGGGGCTGGAGGGTGAAAAGAGGGAAGAGAACTGGGGGAGGCGGGGTGATGGGGCTGAGAGAGGAAGGGTGGGGGTAGTCTGTGTCTTTAAAACCAACACATGCTTCTCTGTGGCTGTCAGGTGGTGAGAATTCTTATTTCAGAGTCTATCCATCTGAAGATGCATTTACCCAGTTCATTGCAATTGGTTGACCACAGCTGCTGCAGAGGATCCAGGAGTCTGGTGTATGTCCTGGGGCAGGATGGGGAGAGAGAAGCCCAGTCCTGGGTCAAGCCCTGTCTGGGCTGGTTGGGTTCTAGCTGGGAACCCAGTGTGCACACACAGCCTTCTGCAGAGCAAAGTGATTTCCTGCTGTTTTATTGGTTTGGGGGCCAGATAGGTTTTCATAAGAGAAAAGAAAACAACTTCAAAGCAAAAGCCATCCAGAAAGCACAGTTATTTGTCTCCAACATTCTAGAACATTAAAAAAGGGGGGCTCCTGCAAGTTGGAGGAAATATGGGGACCATGGTCTTGGTGAGGGGAGCAGTGGATATTTGCAAGGAGAACCCATCATGGTGATGGCAAACTGAGCAGCCTTCCGGCAGGGCTCTGCCACACCTGGGGGGTGAAGAAAGATTAAGTGGTTCTCTGTAATTGAGAACCCCCCCAGGTTGCCAGGATGCATGCTGCGACTAGGACAGGAGAGACCTTTAGTATGTGCTTCTCCCAAGATGATGGCAGGGACTGGGACCTTCAGAATGAGATGCATAGTGACAGGTGTGCATTCATCAAAGCTGGAGAAAGCTGTATGGGCTTCTTGACACCACAAGGGTGATGTAATTGCTGACTGGCCAAGAGCACTCACATTCCACAAGCAGAGGAGGATGAAAGGTAATCAGGAGCAGATTGTTTATTGGAGAAGGAAATAAAGTGGTTACGTGAGAGGTTTGGAGGTGACTTCCAGGATAGGGATCTAGGCTTTTGGAGAACAGATAAATTTAGAGTTGTTATATCTTCAGAAACAGGGGAGACAGGGTGGGCACGGATGCCTACGCCGTGAGCATAAGCCTGGGGCACCCAATACCCAGGTTCTAAGCTTTGCTTCAACACAGGCTGGTGTTTGATAGGGGCCGAGCCAGCCCCACTGGGCCTCAGTAGAATTAAGGGTAGGGATGAGCTGACCTCCAGGGGTGCCTCCAGGCCTGGGGTCTATATTTTTATTGGTATTTGTCTTGGGGAGGGGCTCACTTATTGAGGACTTTTGCGTAGGCACATATGATGCCAAATTCAGAGTGAGGCTTCACAGAGGCATTTGCTTGTTTAGCTTTACTGGGGGCTAAGCACCTGAGAAAGCTGAAGCCAGATCCGTGAAAAAGTCAGAGCCTTTCCAATATAGAGATAGGCTGCCTTGATAGGAAGTGAGTTCCCTGTCCCTGGAGGTAATCAAGCAGAGACTGAATGACTATATGCCAGGAATCTTACAGAGGAGAGTCATGAGCCATTTAACTAGATGGCTTTTACATTTCCTTTGAACTCTAAGGCGCTCCACTGCTTATGCATATGACTAACTGTTCAACAGAGATTCCTCAAGGCTATGATGTCAGCCCCAGCTTTCTGCACTTCTTTCTTGTGCCCTTAGAGCAGCAGTTCTCATCCCTGGCCTGCCCATTTGAATCGCTGAAATATTTTTTTAAATGTCAGTGTCCAGGCCTCACCTGCAGAGATTTGATTCAGTTATTCTGGGGTGGGGGTCAAGGTCCCTCAGTTCTAGAATGGCCTGGGCTGTTGGTGCCTGGTGGGCATCCTTCCCACCTGCATACTCCCTGATGGGGTGAGGAGACTCAACCCCCCTCTGGTTTCATTCTGCCTTTGGTATAGAGCTCAAAAGTTTGACCCTTCCACATTCATTCACCCAACAAACATTTGTTAAGTGCTTATTTCATGTTGGAAGAGTCCTAGTAGGCCAACTCTTGGCTACTTTAGGAGCAGCAAGCCCCACACTGCCTTCAGAAAGACCTCATCATGTGTATTCCTACCTCCTACACTTAGCACAGTGCCTGGCACATGGCAAGTATATAATAAAACATTTTGATTGAATTGCATGGAATCTTTGCCAACGTTGTAAGCGGGGCAGGAAAATAAATTATAAGCAAGCATGCAGTAGAGAATTCATGATATGCCATTTCCCCTCTGCTCAGACCTTGTAAAGGAAATCATCTCCTTAATTGGAATTATGTTTGTGGCCTTAGGGGTGACCCGTCTGACTTGAGATTTTGGTAGCGTGGTCTCCCAAATGACCATTTTTTCCTCGTTGGGGCATCGCACAGCGGGAGAGCCGAGGCCTGGGGAGGATGATTTCTTCTTAATTAGTGTCCTGGTCGGTGTGCTGGTTTCACTAACCACTACCGGGCCACCCTCTACTCACACCCAAATGCCCTTGTGTTAACTGCATGATGTCCCTCAGCCATCAGGTTCCATCTCCTTCTGGGAGTGACAGAGTGGAGGGCCACAGAGAAATGGCCCAGGCCACCTTGACTTTATGAGTTTCATTTTGAGACCATTGGCACCCTTCACTCCGCAAGCATTTCCTGCCTGCCCGCCCCATACCAGGCCTGGTCTGGGCTGTACTCGCAACAACGATGCAGACCCCCGGCCCTGACGTCATTCTGCTGACTGTCTGTCATGCTACTAAGTGACCGGGGTTTAATGGTGACATGACCGGGGCCTCATCAGAGAGTGGGGTGAGATGGGGAGATTAGTCCTGCCCAGGAAGACTGGGCATGGAAGGCGATGTTCAGATGACAGGCAGCCCGTGTGTCACGAGACTCTCTGGGTGGAGAGAGCACAGACCTTTGGGTCTAACTTCTGCCTGGGTTGGAATCTGACCTCTACTCTGTCCTTGCTTGGGGATGGTGGGCAAGTGACGGAACCTCCTAGGGCCTCGCGTGGGGTTGTTCCGAGGATCTAAAGCAATTACAACAGCACCTGGCAATGGTAAGTGCACAGTAGATGTAGGCTGTTATTTTTATCGTTCCTTAAGTTGTAATGTGTTTGGGAGTTCAGGAAGGAAGTGTCTACCTGCTTGACACATGTCAAAATTTTGTTCCCTTCATTCAAATATTCAGCATTCAACTGATACTTATTGACCTGCTACGTGCCGGACAATGTCTGAGGTGCCAGGATGTAGAGGTGGACAAACAAATTTGAAATCCTGCCCTTCTGGGGTTTCCATCTTGGCGGCGAGAGACAGCCCCTGGGACCTGGTAAAGACAACCACACAGAGAGCTCAGGAAGGTGGAAGGAGCCTGGAGCTTGGTCTCTAGTACCCAGGCTGATGCTCAGCCCTGGTGGTCGTTGAGCAGAAGGAGGTCTCATGCCCTCCTTGTCTGCACAGAGAGCCTGCATCCTTAGCAAACAGCATCTTTGGGGAGAAGGTACTGTCTGAAGCTCCTTTGGCCTTGGGTTAGTCTGTATTCCTCACTTCACATTCAGGATGTAGGGTCAGTTCGGGTTCAGCTGCCTCTCTAGGGTTGCCTCTTCTGGTCCTGGTCATTCAAGGAGCTATTTGTAGGTCTTTTCTCTCAACCTGGGCTTCCTGCCCATTTCTTCCAGGCCCTACTCATCTGCCCTTTGTGTGCCGGTGGGATTCAGGCTCAGCGGACTGGGGGTGGATGGAGTGGGGGAATCCCTGGTGTTTTGCAAGTACCCAGCACAAGGCCTGGGCATAGTTAAGTGCTCTGTAAATATTTAGAGTGTGAATGGATGAGTGAATGAATGTTCGGCCCATTGCAGGACGCCAAAGTTATCTTTCTGAAATGCGTGGGGGAGCATCTTTGTAAATTGTTGCAACCCTAAAATGCTGCTGTTGGAGGTGCATTCAGCAGCCCCTGACTGAGAACCAGCTGAGTTTACCTGCACTGACATCTGTGCAGCAAGAGAAAAGGGTGTTTGGCTACAAGAGAATGTGAGCTTTTTGTGTGTGTGAGAAAAGAATGCGTTTTTTCATATGCATTATTTTACTTTATCCTCCAGTACCTGTGAGAGTTGGTCCTGTAACATCTGGCTTGCAGAGAAGGAAGCAGAGGCCCAGAGAGGTTAGGTGACAGGTCCAGTGTCACATAGCTAGTGAGCAGCAAAGATATGACTTGAATTCTGGCCTTTTGGTTCCAAATCCCATGTTATTTAGTAAGAGACAATGGTAATTTTCTTTGTTAGCTATCTCGTTCTATTTGAGGAGAAGTTGGCATGAGTGAGTTTTGTTGCTGACTATTTCACACTCACAATTTGATCATGTATAGAAATGCCTGAGAAAGGGAGAAAAAAAGAAAGAAATATTGGGAGTGTCCCTATGACCTGTGTATGTGTCATGGCCAGTGTGTGCCCAGTGCCATCGGCCATTAGGCTTCAGGGACTAGTTGGTCCAAGAGTCTCATTTTACTTGGGGCTATTAAGGCCTAGAAGAGTGAAGCAGCTTGTCCCAAGCCAGGCATTTACCGTGGAGGAGGCCCAGACCCTCTGGGCCCTCGGATGGGAAGCCCAGGGCCCAGCTCCAGAGACCTCTTAGTTATGAAGCACCCTGGCTTCTTGGAACTTCTCCCTCCTCAGGCCTGTCGGAGATCCAGGTGCCCTTTGAAGCCCCCTGGGTCCACCCTCCCACCCCATCGTGACAGCTTTGCCTGTTTCCTCTGTTTGCAAGTTGGACATCCAAGGACGCAGAGGGTCTGAGTGATTCCATTCTGGACCATGAGTGACCAAAACAGGATTCTGGTAGCTGACTTCTGGTAGGAACCAGGTTGGGCAGTCACTCTGAGAATGCCAGGAAGAGCCAGGGATGTACTTAAATCAGGCAGCTCAACCTGGGACCACGAGCCTGAGCTAAGAGATGAGCATGAGGGTGAAAGGTGTGGAGAGTGCACGAGAATGAGAGATTATGAGAAAGAGGCAGACGAGAGCAGAGGAAGGAGGAAGGCAGGGGCTTGGCGCTGGTATGAAAGCACCAGGTTGAGGAAAGAAGCTCCGTCTCCGCAGAGAACAGCAATCACGAATGCGGTCTTCCTGGCCGGTGGATAAGGGGCTGGTTTTAATTTGCATAGCGTTAATTAGCAAGAGTGTCTAATTAGGACAACCATTACAGAGCCACAGTATTAAGCTGATGCTGAATGTCAAATCAATTTTGGAGCCTCTCCATGACATTGAAGGAAAAGTTGACCTTATTAAACTGAAAAGATTTCTAAATCAATTATTTCCCAAGTCGAATGCAGAAAACGTAACTCTTAATTCAATAGATACAGACTTTAGATGATATTACCTCTTCCCCTTTGGGGGTTCCAGCCAGTGACAATGATCATGAATGGATCACATATGTACACACACACACACAGGCACACACATACTTTGGGGAAGGCACCTGCACATCTTTACCTGATATTTAACTTCTGTTCAGTGCCCCTCTAAGGACTCTGCCTGCATGGTTTTCTGTTATTTTCAAATGTTCCAAACAATATAATACGTTTAGAACTTCAAAGTCTCTGGAAAATCTACCATAATCATTACAATTCTGGCTTGTCTTTGGAAGGTACAAGGCGGCAGGGAGAGCAATTTATATGGCTGGCTCAGAAGCTGGGAACACATTCCATCACAGTCTGCACAGCCTCGGGGGAGGAAGGGCTAGAGCAGTTCTGAGAAGCCTCACTGAAGAAACTGGAGGCTGGAAAGGCCTGACCAGCCGGGCAGGTGGGGTGTTGGTGCACAGGCAGGGCACAGAACCTGGAAGTAGATGATCTGGAGTAAATCCTGGCTTCTTCAATCCTGACTTGGCCATTTGTTGGCCATGTCCTTGGACAAATTAGGTAACTTCTTGGAGCCTCAGTTTCCTCCTCTGTAAAAGTGGGTTGATGATGTCCACCTTGCATGGTAGGCCCCTACAGTAGTGCTTTATAACAGATTGTTGTCATCAGCAAGTCACAGATCTGTGAAGGGCTGGCTCATGGCTTGGAGCAGAACAGGACCACGTGGATAGGGGCATCTTGCAGGAATGTGGTTCACCCTCCTTCCCTGCTAGGAATCCCCTCTACAGCACCCCAGATGGCTGTAGCCAGCCTCTACTAAGATGACAGGAACTCACTATCTCACACGGGAGCCTAGTTCATTTTGAAGGCAGGGGGGAAGCGTGGTATATAGAAAAATCTGATGTATAGCTAAAGTCTGGGCTAGCTGTATGACCTTGGAAAAGTCACTTTGTCTCTATGACCCTCAGTTTTGTTTTGTTTTGTTTTTTAATCGGTAAAATGGAGACATTATGACCTCATCTGTAGGGTGAGAATGCGAAGTAATCTGTATAGAAGGCATAGTCTGGGACCTGGTGTGTAGTCGGTACTTAATAAATGTTAGGTAAAAATAAAAGTACTATTATTAAGTAGTTTCAAGAAGCACTTATTAAGCACCTATTGTACTCAGATCATCAGAGGTAATACAGTTGAGTACCCTGACACTTTATAGAGTGACACTATATATTTGCAGTCTTTTTTTACATTAAAAAAGTAAAAAATTGAAAAATAATCGGAAATATACCATATTTACAGTTTTGGGGTCTGGGTTTTTGACTCGATATTGTATCATGAACCTTTCCTGATATCTTCAAATATTCTCTGCAGAAGTGGCTTTAAGTGGCAACATAGTGTTCCATCACTGGCTATTCTCCAATTTACTTACCCACTCTAATATTTTGGGGCATTTAGGAATAAATGGCTTTAAAAAAACAACTCTCATCTGTTGGGATATAATTCTTAAGCATTCCTGTGTATTAAGGATATAACTCTATTGAAAAATTCTGAGTTGCAGGGGAGAAGTGTTGACCAGTTGACCACAGGACTCCCTTCCAGCCCTGTGAGTCCCTTTGGCCCTTGGATAGCAGTGAGTGGGGGCTGAGCAGGGGTGTGTACATACGCACGTGTGGTGTACGGCAGCTAATTAGCCAGCCCTGAGTTGCTGCCGTCACCCAAAGAACCATATCAATTTCAAGCTTCACTGGAGTTCAGACAGCAAAGAAAAGATGATAATTCAACATTTTAACAAATAGAAAACATTTCTAATCCAGCCAGACTTCTTTGACGAATTTTCCTTTTATTAAAAATGGTTGATGCGGCTTCCCTGGTGGCACAGTGGTTGAGAGTCCGCCTGCCGATGCAGGGGACACAGGTTCGTGCCCCGGTCCGGGAAGATCCCACGTGCCGCGGAGCGGCTGGGCCCGTGAGCCGTGGTCGCTGAGCCTGCGCGTCCGGAGCCTGTGCTCCGCAACGGGAGAGGCCACAACGGTGAGAGGCCCGCGTACCGCAAAAAACAAAAAAAAACGAAAAAAACAAAAAAAACCCCAAAACAACAGCAACAACAAAAACAGAAAATGGTTGATGGTTTATTATTATTTTTTTTTGACATGTGATTGATAGAGAATGCAAGGCAATCTGTGAAGTAGAGAGCATTTCCCCTGATCCAGTGCACACTCGTCTCCCCGTGGGGCAGGGGCTGGCCGATGAGCTTTCACTGGCCAAAACCAAGAAGCAGGTGGAGTTGCCTCTTATGTAAAGGCTTTGAGTTTTAGAACAAAAGGAAGAAGCTCAAAGGAGAGGAGACAGCATCTGGCCCCTTTCCCTTCACCTCTTCCTCTGAAAATGATGAAAATAGACTTGGATTCCGATTCAGTTACTTTCTGCCAAAAGAAATAAATTAGGGTTTGAAATGTGCAGCTGATCCCAAACCCTTCCCTGGGGAGGCATGATGCTCCCCAGATGTCAGACCCCTTTGAGAAGAAAGTTATGGTCATTTCTGGCTCGAAAACCTCATGATCTGTCCCCAGTTGATTCCTGTAGGGAGGTAGTCTTATCCTAAAAGTCTGAGTGTCCCTGAATTCACCACCTGCTCTCTTCAGCCCCAGTAGGTCTTGTGGTTTGGGTGGTGTTTCAGGCATCCAATAGTGCTTTCGAAGAGTGGAACCTTCCTGAGGGCTGGAACGGTGTTCTGTTTTCCTTTGGGCCCTTAACTGGAGCAGCAGAATACCCCCCAAGGCACCTCTGTGCATGTGCACTGAGTAAATGATTGCAGGCTGCTCTTCATTAAGTGTAGAACATGCAAGAGGCTAAATGAAAAGTGGATTATGCTTAGACCATCGTCTCTGGGCAGGGCAGAATGGAGAATTTTCCCCACAGCTGGATGATCCTGCACAGTGTAGAAAGCTGGGGTTTGTGTATAAGCCAGATTGGAAACTTCTGGTGGGCAGGGGCCCTCTATAAATATCCTGCAGTATCTAGCACACTGTTGGACATCTAGCAGGTGCTCAAGAAATGAGAAGTTGTTGAAATCGTCATGAAAGAAAGAAAGAAAGAATGAATGAGCTCCTTCATTAGTTCTCCCTTGGGTCCCCAGCACTAGCTTGTGTCTGGCACAGAGTGGGCCCCAAAACTATAACAAATAAATGAATGGTAGATTGGCAGACACCAGGGAGAGCTGCTTTCTTTCCATCTCAGCCTGCAGAGGGTGGTTGAGAACATGGACTTGGGCATCTGGGAGTCCTGGGTTTAAGTCCAAGCCCTCCGCTGACTCTAGTGGCTGCCATATTGGACACACCCCCTAACGCTGGAGATCTCAGCCACCTCTCCCTCTGTCTCTGAAAGCTTGCTTTCTTGGACAGTGATGTCTCCCTCCCTAGCTCTACTGTAGGTTTCACAAGGTGGTAATTAATCATATCCCACCTTCGAAACACCTTCCATTATTGTCTTAAGTAGTCATTTGGGTCTGCGTAAATGGGCACTTCTCACATTTTTACTCCGTTTCCCATTGAGAGTGGGCCTGAGGGCTTGCGGGCCGTGCTCGTGCTCCGGGCTGGGAGTCAGGCTGAGAGTCAGAGGTCTGGGCTTTGAACTCTGGCACGAGCCACTCACCTCTCTGAGCCTCTGCCTGTAATACCTATAAAGCTGGGCCAGAGGCCAAGCGCTGTCTCAAGGACGGATGAGAACAAGATGCGAAACCACCATGTAAACTATAAGGTGCTTTGCAGACATCAGGCGTGTTATGATTCTGGAGTATGGGGGCTGTTTCTCATGTGGCGTGCCTCTCTCAGGATGCATGAGGACACAACACAGTGCTTGGAAGTACTGCCTGGCTTTCTGCTACCTTTGCTCAGGGCTGTGTTCCTGCCTTCCTTTGGGACTGGGAGCTGCCTCTATTCCCTGGCTTCTAAATGCCCAGGAGGCACCAGCCCTGTAGAGGAGGTGAGGTAGATGATAGTAGCCAGCCCTCACAGGGCCTGGCACTGGGCTAGGCACTTTACATAGACAAATGCCTCTATCCTTCACAGCAGCCCTGAGAGGTAGGTACTGATGTTATCCCCATCTGATGCCTGAGGCAACTGAGCACAGAGAGATGGAGTGAGCGGCCTGAGCTTACGTGGCTAGTAAGCTGCTACGTCAGGGTTTGGATTCTGTGGGCTGGTCCCAGAGCTCCTGCTGCTAACCACGTGGGTCCCCTAAGCTGCCCTGGGGCTGGAGGACTGCCGGGAAGGCAAGTGGCCCACCCTGCCTCCCCCAGCCTCAGCTGGAGGGACCCTCGGGGCCCTTCTCCTGCCCAGGACCCCTCTCTGCTCCTGTGCTCGGCCCCCTTCTCCTTCCAGTAGCTCCTCTGCCACCCTCGCTCCCCTCCCTGCCCTCGGCCCTAAAACGGGAGATGAGAGCTGCTGCCAGGACATTCTCATTCATTCCTGAAAGACCTCTGCATTGTCAGAGATGGAAGGGACCTCGGAATCCTCTGGTTCAGGTTTGTTAAGAGAAAGGAGAGGCTCAAGCTGGCACAGTATTGATGCCCAAACCATATAACAGCAGCATAGAAAAGCATTATGTTCATATGACTTCTGAACATGGGGGCAAATATTCTAAACAACACGTCAGCAAACTGAATCCAGGCGTGTATAACAAACAGAATATATCACACCCAAGCAGGGTTCACCGCAGGAATGCAAATATGATTTAACCCTAGAAAACAGAGGCTCAGGGGGCAGCTGCTGAGATGGAGCCGGCCCAGGGCCCAGCCCAGGGTACTTTTGGGGCTCAGGCTACCTTTGTGCTGTATCCCGCTCCCCAGGAGGTGCTGGTGACAGTCTTTCTTTTACCTTTACTGCCCCTCACCCCCCCACCCCTTAACACAGCCTCAGAGTAAAATGAGATGCTCCATCCCGGATTTCCCTAATCCTCTCTTTGCCTTTCTCCTGCAGGATTCCATGTTTTCGTTGGCCCTGAAATGCCTTATCAGTCTGTCCACCATCATCCTTTTGGGTTTGATCATCGCCTATCACACACGTGAAGTCCAGGTAGGTGCCCTCACCCACACCCCTTCATGCAGGGGCGATTCCTTTGCTCCAGGCTGAGCCCATCCCCCCCCTCCCAAACCCACCCTTTCAGTAGCTACTTGGGTGATTTCACCAAAAGGTATCTGAGATTGTGGATCTTCTCTTTTGGTTTGGACCCTCGTGGGAGGGGGAATTTGTGAGGCTGCCCTGTGGCTTTAGAACAACTGTGACATTATCTTCAAGTGGGGATCCCAGAGGCAAACACGACTTCATGATTTGGGGGGACAGTCCTGCTTAGAATCTTCATTTTGCACCATTCTACTGTGAGACTTGCTTTGCCCTTTGTATCTCTTGCTGGATCCTTTCTGAACTTGAGCCACTGAATCCTCCAAGTGAAACAGACCTGCCTCCTGTGCCCCTGCACACACACACACACACACACACACACACACACACACACACTGCACCAGATACCACCGGGAATCTGTATTTCTGACTGGTGTAGACTTTACTCCCACTGGACTCTACCAGGGAGGAGACATTTTCTAGATAGAATAGAATCTGCTGTAGTTGAGGGGTCCTCTGTTTCTTGCTGCCCAGGAGTCACTTGGCACCCAGAGAGATGTTGGCTTAACCTCTGGGGTGCACTCCAGTTTGGCCGATGTAGGGAGGATGGTGCGACCTGGGCTGGGAAAGGCAGAAAGGACTGAGCAGATCTGTAGCATCTTCTCATGACAATGGGTCTCCCTCTCACTGGGCCCTTCGGGCTGACCTGCTTTGCTGGGGCCCTGGGTAGTTCTAAAGTATCCAGATGTTTTTTCTCACATGCATACGCATCTAAATATAACTCCCGTCATTTGGCTGGAGGAGCACAGATAGATCCACATCTGGGCAGCAGGCAAGAAATTGACAAAGACCAGAACTCAGAGTCAGAAAAGCTGGGGCTGAGTCTCGCCCATGACCTCTTCTTACAGCGTGTCTTTGGCCAGCCCTGAGACCTCTCTGGACTGGAACATGTGAACTTTTCCTTGTCTGGAACATGGGGGGTTTTATTCTACCATTTATGGGTCGTTGTGAGGATGAATGGGGAGTGTATGAGAGAGCTCTGTAAAAAGCCCTTCAAATCTCATCGCTTTTGTCACTCAGCGTTTCTGGGCTGAGCGGCTGCACAGGCAGAGACGGGCCGGTGCCTCCTGCTCCTGGAGGGGCTCTGCTTTGCTGCTGGGTGTCAGGGACCTCTGCGGCTGGCCTGGGCGTGGGAGCCCTGGCTCCAGGCCACCTTACCTCCACTCCGTTGATGACCAGAGGACACTAATCTAGAAGGTGGGGACTCTTTAATCTCTGGGAGGGTCACAGGTGCGGGGGCTGAGGTTGTGCTCGGAAGGCTGAGAGTCCCAGACGCCACCAAGCAGCTTCCTTCATGGGGTCTGACCTGGACAAGGCAGGTGGGCTTTAACCCAGACCGTGGTCCAGTCAACCCCAGAAAGGAGCCAGGAGTACAGGCAGGAGGAACGGGCAAGGATCAGAGACAGGACCACGAGTCACAGTCGGGGCTCCAGGCTGGGTTCACCCCACCCCAAACCAGCTGTGGGACCCATGTATCTCCTCAACTTCTCTGAGCCCCTGAACCCTCATCTAGAGGCCGTCTATACTACTGTGTATCACCTTGACCTGTGCAGAGGGGTTGCACAGGCCAGAGAAATAGGCAGAGTCACGAACTCATCTGTGATCCAAGCTTGAGGGAGGGGAGAGGGGCTGATCTCAGCCTCATGCCCGCCCGACGGTTCCACTCAGCCTGACTGCTGCTGCTTTCCACTCCAGGCCTTGGGATGGGAAGAGCCAGGCATCCCTCCCTCTGATTCTCTTGGGGTCCTGCCCCACCTCCCCCCAGGGCTTGCAGCCTTGGCTCTCAGACCTGATCCCACCCAACTGCAGTTGTGACCTCAGTTCTGGCCTGGTGGCAGGGCCGTGATGCTGATAGGCTAGCACCTAGCTGGGCATACTTTGTCCATCCTCAGCTCAGAGCCAGTCTCTGCTTCACCCTAATTATGGGCAGCAGAGGATGCTTTTCAGTCACTTGTCTTGGCCTGACACTCACAGTTTGGAGAAACAAAGTGAAGTCAGTGGCATTAAATCCTGGCTCAGACACTTCAGCCTGAATGACCTTGAGCCAATAACAACTTCTCTGGGCCTTGTCGGTTTCCGCATCTGAAGCACGGAAGTCATATCACCCACCTTGCTGAACTCATAAGCGGGGGGGGGGGGGTCACAGTTGACAGTGCAGAGTGGGCCTTTATGAAATGGAAACTGGTCTCTTTCCTGTGACCTCTGTCCCACTGCTTCCAGCTGGACCTCATCCACGTACAAGCTGTGCCCACCAGATGGTCACTGTCACAACTGCCCGGTACTAGCGGGTGGTTGGACTTCCTCCCTGCTCTGGCCCGGTCCTGCCTGCACTCTCAGCTCCCACCGCCCAGCCCCTTATCCTACCTGGCCCACCGTCACATGGGGAGTCACCAGAACCTGGCTCCCTCTGTGCCTCTTACCTGTCCGGTGAAGTTCTTTCTTCTGGAAAGGTCTAGTGGGACCTTCTCCTGCCAGAGGGAAATGGGAACGGTTTGGGCCCAGAGAGTCAGCAGGACCCTTGTATGCACTCACCTGACCATATTGTGGTTTTCGGTTCTGTACCCTTTTCCCCACCCTCAGGGACAATGATGCTGTTCATCTTTGTACTTCCAGGGACCCACGGTATCTGACAGAGAGCAGGTGTCTGCAGGGCATAGTTTGAATGAAAGAGTGCTGGATTCAAGCTATCTGGTTTCCAAAGCCTCTTACACCATGACTCAGCTCTGTGGTCTTGGACCTCAGGTTTCCACATCTGTTCATTGGGGATCCTAAGCACCCATCCCGTGCCCCCCTCCCGATTCTGTAATTCTCTGATTGAGGTTGCTGCCCGCCGGCTGGGGGACCTGCGTCCTGAGAGTGGTGGGAGGGTTATCCCAAGCGTGACTGCCAGGGCTTATCCAGAAGAGACGCTTGGATAAACCTCTTCGGCAGGGAAAGGCCAGCTGCTGCTCATCTGTTGGGAAGTAGGGCAGGGTGAGGGCGTGGCTCCTCTCCTCCGTGGAGTGAAGTCAGGGGCCTGTGTTAAGGATATGCTTGCCACTTCCTCATCAACACCAGTTACTGGTCACTTGGCTAAATTTTAGCAGGAACCAGATGACCGTGTTTCCACCTCCCCCCAGCCCTGCCCCAGTCGCTCACATCCAGGCCCCTGGCCCTGGCCCAGCGCACACAGGAGGCTAGGCGTACCTTCTAGAATAGTGTGCGTATTTGTTATTAGTTTGGACAACTTGTGTTTTTGAGAAAGAAGACTCTGAAACGTTATTGGGACCCTCTCAACCAAACTCTGGCTTCAAGTCATGCACCTGAGGCTCGGTAGGTCCTCAGAGGTGACAGGAGCGGGGTGCACCCCTCACCAGTGCAGGAGGCCCTTCCAGCCTCTGTGGGCCGGCCTGTCACCGGGACTCACTGCCTCTTGAGGGAGGCTCTCCCTGGCTGGGCAGTGTGAGTTCTAGAAAGTCTGCCCTTCCACTGAGAGGAAACGGGCCTCTCTGAAAATTGCACTCAGCTTGCCTCTCTTCTGGAGTAGGGAAAAGAGGTGCCTGTGTTTCCCATGAGGCAGCCCCTGTCGTTTGAGGATGGCTGCCCCGTGTCTCCTTGGTCTCCTCTTCTCTTGGCATCTTGGAGCACGGAGCCTTCAAAGGCCCGGGCATCTGTTCTCCTCAGGCTAGCGTGTCCTGGAAAGAAATGAAAAGCAAAATGCATTGGTTGTTGTGTTATTTATCAAACCTTTGAAAACTGCACTCTCCCTTGGGGAGTCCATTTATTCCTGTGGTTTGGTGATCACCAGCACCTCCCAGATCAGCAGTGCAAACCTCCTCTCCCCAGGCTGCAGACTCACGTTTTAGGGGCCATCGGCACACCCCTGGCTCAACGTGTAACTCCCTCCCTCCCTTCCTTCCTTGCTTCCTCTTTCTGTCTCTCTTTGTTTCTTCTCTTTTCTCTCTCTCTCTCTCTTTGTTTCTTTTCTTTCTTTCTATTGAAGTATATTTGATTTACAACGTTGTATTAGCTTCAGGTATACAGCAAAGTGATTCAGTTATATATACATATATATATATATATATATATATATATATATATATATATATATATATATATATATATATATATATATATATATATATATTTTTTTTTTTATTTTTTTTTTTTTTTTTTTTTT
>RJWK010021055.1:5185-31098 GCA_004363435.1 Platanista minor | reverse complement strand
CCATAATTCAAAAAGAGTCATGTACCACAATGTTCATTGCAGCTCTATTTACAATAGCCAGGACACGGAAGCAACCTAAGTGTCCATCATCGGATGAATGGATAAAGAAGATGTGGCACATATATACAATGGAATATTACTCAGCCATAAAAAGAAACGAAATGGAGTTATTTGTAGTGAGGTGGATGGACCTAGAGTCTGTCATACAGAGTGAAGTCAGTCAGAAAGAGAAAGACAAATACCGTATGCTAACACATATACATGGAATCTAAGAAAAAAAATAAAGCTGCATTTTTTATTGCAAAGCCCAGCTTCCTTCACAGGTTTCACACCTTTTAGCTCAGGTCCTTTTGCGAAAGATCTTTTCTCCGTTCCCCCGGATGGAGAAGGCATGTCTCCAAATTCAGCCCCAAATCCTCAAAGCGGGCCTCTCACTGCTGTGGCCTCTCCCGCCGCGGAGCACAGGCTCCGGACGCGCAGGCTCAGCGGCCATGGCTCACGGGCCCAGCCGCTCCGCGGCACGTGGGATCTTCCCGGACCGGGGCACGAACCCGCGTCCCCTGCATCGGCAGGCGGACTCTCAACCACTGCGCCACCAGGGAAGCCCCATCGTAGGTTCTTAATTAACCTTTGAGGAATCAATGAGTCAGTGAGCCTTCTGCCAAAGACACATTCCATGGTAACTTTGAACAGCCCCAAACTGAAGGACTGAAAGTCAGCGATTAATTCAGGCCTTCACCTATTAAAAGTTTTATCCCTGTAAATCACAAAAAGCACCTGGAAAGCAAACACTCAGATCTGCAGAAATGGAGAACACATTTCTTCCTTCTTTTCTCACTCCAGGGATGTTTTTGGCTCAAACAATAAGTGATTGAAGAAACAGATTTCTCCACCAAGCAAGATAAAAGTCCTTTGATCTCTGAGAGGCTCTTGTTTGCTTTCCGTGCCAAGAGCTATTAAACAGATTCCAAGTTCAAGTGTCTCCCAGGGACCCTAACCATTTCTAGGGTTTCCCATCCTTTCTTCTCATCTGTGAGTGATGGATTTAATCAACGTCTCAGACAACTTGCCGTATGAAGAGAATATCTAGCCTCAAACAAGGGGGCAGATCTTTTTTTTTCTCTGTGGGAACTTAAAGATTCTCTCAGGGGAAAAAATATAATAAAATAAATTAATCCCCATCCACTCAGCCATTTTTGCACCCTCCTAACTATAACTCACTTGTTCTGTACACCATGTCTACACTATAATTCTGCTCACAGCGCCAGTGCTATGAAATCCCTTATATATATATAAAACAGTAGTACTGACAGGCCATTGTGACCCTCCCCCCTTCACTCTTCCTAACAGGATCCCAGGCTGACCAGTTACATACTCTTCTCTGATGGTCCCACCTCCAGCCCCAGGGGCTGCACCCTCATTTTTCTAAAGACCTCAAGAAAGGAAACCTCAGTGCCTGTTTGCTCTAGCTAATCCATAATCCTGCCATCAGAAATGTGCTTGGCTCCTTCTAAATAAAGACAGAGAAACGTCTGTCATCATAACCGGTCAGTTCTGGCCTCTGGGAAAAGCAGCCTCACTCCTTCTGGGTCTCCAGTCTGCCTTTGGGAGGCTGCATGCAGGATGGCAGAGTGGCTGGGGATTCCTGGCTCAGAGACGGACAGCCTGGTGCCATTTAATGTCACCAAGTGACCCTGGACCAGTGCTTTCCTCCTGTGCTTTCCTCATGGGTTGGTGATGAAATGCTGTGATATCATCCACCCAGGAGTCAAAAGGTGGAGGTCAGAACATCAGCTGTTAGTGACAACGGAGATCTCTGGAAATACAGCTTTGGAATGAGTGCCAAAAGGGCTCACCCTACGCTTCCCCTAAGTTAAACCCATCTCCCCCACATGCTGAGGCTGCCCCTTTGGGCCCAGAGCAGACAAGAGGCCTCGCGAGGAGACAGCTGGGACGGTGAGGCTCACTTCTCCCTCTCTGAGCCCTCTTCCTCCCATGAGGCCTAGAAGTGAGTGGAGGGCCAAGGAGGGGGCTGCATATGTGGCCTGGGCGGTCCTTCCACTGGGCAAACATACCATTAAGGGAAAAGGCATGTCTCCCCTCTAGCACCGGTTTGCAGGTGGCAAGCCTGGTGCAGCCAGAAACCATCTTTGATTCCACTCGGTAAGAACCAGCCTGGGAATGAAGGTGCACTGTTTGCCCAGGGCTGCCATAACCAGTGACCACCAACCGGGAGAGAAATCTATCCTCTCACAGCTCAGGAGGCCAGAAGTCCAAAATCAAGGCGTCTGCAAGGTTGGTTCCTCCTGGAGGCTCTGAGGGAAAATCTGTTCCATGCCCCTCGCCTAGCTTCTGGTGGTTCCTGAGAATCCTTGGTGCTCCTTGGCTTACAGATGCATCACTCTTAACTAATTACACCTACAAAGACCTCACCTTCTCAGGTCCCAAGTAGACAGGAATTTGGGGGTAGGGAGGCACTATTCCTATTACCATGGAAGGCAACCCAGAAGAAATCAGAACCAAGAGAGGGAGGAAAGACTCTCAGAGGTATCCTTTGAGTACCTGGATCCAGCTATACCTGCAAACCACCTCTGATATTGGACTTTGTGAATGTTGAGTCCATCAGGTCCTTTCAAAGCAGGTAGGAGCTGGATTTCTGTCACTTGCAACTCAGAATCCTGATGAAGTCAATCTGGGATAAGCTTAGAAGGAGGCGAAGGGATGCAGTTCAGCTTCCGAGTTCGAGTCACCCCTGGCAGAGAATAACCAACTGCAGCATGGAAACACACTGCATAGTGGTTGGTAAAGGTTGAGGGCATGGTGTGGATCGCAGAACTCAGAGAAGCAGGGCCTCGCTGGACCCTGATGTGTAAGAAAGGTTGAGCAGGCAGGTCTGGAGATGAGGGCGTCTTCTGGTGAGTCATCACCTGCAGGGGCAGGTGATGGACAGAACAAGCAGCAGCTGAGTGGGCAGCCTCCCCTGTTCCACAAGGGAGAGTGGGGACAAAGTAATGATGCTGGAGGTACCGTGGGTGAACAAAACTCAGCTCTGGGCAAACCTCATCAACCTGATCAATGTTTGGTAGTAGCTCTGTCACTATGGCAACACGTTCGGACTTTTACCCTTAGAAAACAAAAGTAGAGAAGAGAGCCAGAGACATGGCTCCCCTTCTTACCATCCCTGTTGTCTCATTTTTATTTAGGGCCATAGTAGCAGTTCCCCGCCAGGCACATTAAATGGCGGGGGTGGGGGGGGGGCGCGGAAGCCCAGCATCTAGTACACCAAGTAGATGATATCTCACAATTCCATAATTACTCTGAGTACCAGGAGGAATATAGTGGGAGGGAGACAACGCTGCATGTAATCTTTGCATCCAGCCTAGCCCAGTTAAGAAGTGACGGTTGGAAAGTAGCCTGGACCACCTTTGATTAAACACTTGAGACTGTTGTCTGGAACACCTGGGAAATGGGGGGAACGTCAAGGAGTGAGCCCCCTTCCTGTGCCTGGGTCTGACTACTTATTAACTCTGTGGGCAAGTCATGTGTTTATTAGTTTAAATGGTATTAACATTACTCTATAACATATATTAATATTATGAGAATTAGTATTACTATAAAGAGTTAATAACGGTACAGTTGACCCTTGAACAATGTAGGAGTTGGGGCACTGACCCACACACAGTCGAAAATCCAAGTATAACTTAGAATCTGCCCCTTCTATCAGTGGTTCCTCTGAATCTCAGGATTGAATCCTGGGGTTCAAACTCTGGATCAGGTACTACAGTATTTACGACTGAAGCTCATCTGTGCCTAAGTGGTCCCGCACAGTTCACACCCACATCGTTCAAGGGTCAACTGTATCTAAAAATATAATTTAACAGCATTAACTGGACAGTATTTACTTCATTATATAATTAATGTAAGTGGTAAATAATAGTATTCAGCAGCAGCAGCAGCAGCAGCAGCAGCAGCATCATTAAGATGTAGAGACTTGCTCTTGAATGCTCACAGCAGCACCATTCACAATAGCCAAAAGGTGGAAACCACACAAATGTCCATCTGATGGGTGGATAAACAAAGTGTGGTAAATCCACCAATGGAATATCATCCAGTCATAAAATGGAATGCAAAACTGCTACACGCTACAATACGGATGAACCTCGAAATCATTACGCTACATAAAAGAAGCCATATGTAAAGGTCACAAATTGTATGGCTCTTTTTATATGAAATACCCAGGATGGGCAAATCCATAGAGACAGAAAGTAGATTAGTAGGTGTCAGGGGCTGGGGGAAGGAGGGAATTGGGGAACGAGTGCTCGTGGGTACCCGTGTTCTTCTAGGGTGATGAAAAAGTTTTGAAACTAGAGAGACGTGATGGTTACACAGCATTGTGAACACACTTGACACCACTGAATTGTACATTTTAAAAAAGTTAATTGGGACCTCCCTGGTGACACAGTGGTTGAGAGTCCACCTTCCAAGGCAGGGGACACGGATTCGAGCCCTGGCCCGGGAAGATCCCACATGCCGTGGAGCAACTAAGCCCACGAGCCACAACTACTGAGCCTGCGCTCTAGAGCCTGCGAGCTACAACTACTGAGCCCACGAGCCACAACTACTGAAGCCCACGTGCCTAGAGCCCATGCTCCGCAACAAGAGAAGCCACAGCAATGAGAAGCCCGCACACCGCAATGAGGAGTAGCCCCCGCTCGCCGCAACTAGAGGAAGCCCGCGTGCAGCAACGAAGACCCAACGCAGCCAAAAATAAATAAATTTAAAAAAATGAAAACTAAAATGGTTAATTGTACGTTGTGAGAATTTCACCTCTATATGAAAAAATGCACGTGTCAGTGCTTACTGTGTGCCACGAATTTCTACTTGACAAACATCTTGAGACTCCGTAAGGATTGGTAATTTACCAAATGTCACAGAGGTAAAAAAAGAGAAAAAAAAAAAAACCCACAAGATTCACATACTTCTTTTCTGGCTTCCCATTCCTGGGCGTGACTCTCCAACACGAAAACTCAGGGTAGCTCTGAATCCAGATCTCTTCCACCCATCCCTACTGTGCCACGTCTCAGCAGGGACAGGTGACCACGTCACAGGGGATTGCTGAAAGGACCCTTTCCTTGCTTGAATGAAGACCCCCACAAGTGTCTGCTGGGCTTTTTGTCATCACAGATACACCAAATATTCCAAAAGACTTGCCGAGTCCCAGCACAGAGATGACAATTATCGCTGTCACCACAGCTGGAGGAAAAGGCTTTCCATCACATTTTTTAAATGCCTTTTTCCTCTATGGGAACCTAAGAGCTAATTAGTTCACATGAAGCGAGTCCTCTGACTAAGGTGATGAGAACGGAAGAGTCCTGGAGTCTCCTGCGGAGCTGTCCGGAGAGTCACCGGGGAGCCAATCTCTAGCCATGGACCCGGCTCTCAGTGGATGCTTAATAAAGGTCAGCCTCCCCCAGGATGAGAATGGCAGCTAACAGGGTCTCCGCCCCATCCACCCTGCCCACTTCCTACTGGAGAGAAGGCAGCCTCTCTTGAGTTCACACCAAGACACACTCGCCATATTCCTCCCTATTCCTCCCTGTCCTTCCGTCAATCCAGCAAAGCTTTCTTGGGCACCGATGACTTGCCCGACACAATTCCAGTCTCTCTTTTGTACACTGGTCCCTGTGTCCCTTGGATCACCTTCCTCAGGACCATCTGTTGTCCTGAGTAACATGTTCCCAGAATGTGTAAAAAAGGGATTGAATTTCCAGAGTCTCATTTACAAGAACCAAGAGGAAAGAAAGGATTTGGAGGAGGGCAGTGTGTTTGATGAGACTCGGAAACACACAGAAGAACTCATTCACTAAGGTGTAAGCGGAGGTGGGAACTGCATGAGCTCCTCAGATGGAAAATCGTGGGAAATCTCCAGAGGGAAATGCCGTGGTCCACAGACACTGGAGACAACAGCTCAGATGATGTGGAGAGAGCCCCCTAGGCTGCTTCCATCTGGGTGGCCACCAGAGGCTCCAAGATTCACACCCCAGGTGAAATGAAAATGCGTTTCCTAATAGTGGCAGCCAAAGTCCCAGCACTGTTCTGTTATTCGTTGCCTCTGAAAGGCCCCACTTTGAGAATCCACCAGACCATGAACCAATCACTAACTCCTAGGAGATACATACACCATTCTCATTGGCTGGGCCCGAGTCATGTGACTGCCTGAGGAACCTGGGGGTTAGAACCCTCATACTAACTAAGGGACTGAGAACAGGGAGGGACAGTTACCCTCGCAAAGAGGTGATTCTCTATTGTAAAGAGGGCAGTGACTTCTGGGTAAGGAAAATCCACTAGCTAGGGCCAAGGGGTCAATGGGAAGGGGGCATTTCACATGTGACAGCACGACTCACAAACCAAGGGCATGAAAGTCACAGAATAGGGAAATCTGGAGTTCTTCAGAATCCTGACATCGCAAGAAACGCACCAGGAACATTAATTCCAAAAAGAAACGAAAAAGTCAAAATGCCACTAAGAGATAATACAGTTTTTGCTTTCCTTAATTATTAATAGGCATTGAGGAATAATTTAGAGTTATATTAAAACTGGATGAAGGAATTCATAACACATTTGGGTCACAGGAGATTACAGAAAGATCTGGCCTTATTTTCAGGTCACCTGGTAGAAATTTATCCTGCAAAACAACTGTGAAATGTAATAACATACATTAAAATACAGGCCCTTGATAGCTTTGCTATTTTTTTTTGTTGTTCCAAATTCTGAGAGCTGGAGCTTAGGGTTTTATGTGCAGGTGATTTTGAATACCTTAACATCAAATTTAAGAATGCATTCATTCCTAAATTTCTAAGACACATTTCGGTGCCCAGTTGGAATATTTGTACATTGGGACAGCTCAGCCTCTTGTCTCCTTCCCTGATGGCACTCTGATTTGGGGGGTGGGGGGAGGGCGGAGGGGAGGAAGCTATCACCCTTCCCCCACTCCATCCAGTCTAAGTGAAAAAGTAAGGCCACCAAGCTGACAGGGTCCCTGGAAGCTGCCTTCCTTTCATGGTGCCATATAACCAGTGACAGCCATGTGGTCAAACTGTGGCCAAGTAGGTTCTAGCCAAAGCCTTTGACTCTTAAGGATGCCAAAAGCAGGAGGTCATTCATTCCAGCCATGGTGAAAGGCTTCAACTAGTTCCTTCCTTTGATTCCTGTAATAATAACTCAGGGTTTTCCAGCATCTTCTCAATGCCAAGGGCCAACCCATGTCCTCTTTGTTTATAATACTCAGAGCTGTTTCTTGCTTACAGCCAAAGAACACTAGCTCACCCAACAGCTAATCATGCTGAAGCATCCACACTTTTCCAACATACCAACTGCATCACCCCATTTGAGTAGGCAGGAATATGAAAGAAGAAACAAACAAAAACCCACCTCATATTTCTGGAGTAATTTAACTTTTTGGAGGACCGTTTTCTGAGTCCTTCTGGGCTGCTATAACAAAATACTACAGTGTAGGTAGCTTATAAACAACAGAAATTTATTTCCTATAGTTCTGGAGGCTGGAAGTCCAAGATCAGAGTGCTGGCATGGTTGGGTTCTGGTGGGAGCTCTTTTCCCCGTTGCCAACATATAGTGGAAGAAGCTAGAGAGCTTTATGGAATCTCATCCATAATGGCACTAACCCCATTCATGAAGGCTCCACTCTCATGACCTAATCACCTCCCAAAGGCCCCACCTCTAACCCCATCTCCTTAGAGGTTAGGATTTCAACATACGAATTTTGGCTGGATGAAAACATTCAGACCACTGCAACCCTCATTAATTCTTTCATTTCTGCTTCTCTCCCAAACCTCAGCCATAATCCATTTGATAGATGGGAAAACTGAGGTTTGGTAGAAGTTAACAAAGTCCTCCTTCTTTTTATATGCCTTTCTTGAAGGCATCAAAAACCAGAACCTAATAACAACTACATACTTGCCACAGAAATCCTACTGTCATGTAAACATTACATCTCATACAATCTTTAGAATCTTTCTTTAGCCTTTCAAAAAAAAAAACATTACAAAAGAAAAAGCAAAAACCCCCAAATCGCACAATGGAATTTCTTCACAGGGCAAAGCGGTGAGTGTTCTAATCTGAAGTCTTTACTTGTAAACCTTTTAAACTGAAGTCAATAGGAGAGAAGTTTTTCTTGGGATGAAAAATCTGTATTCCCGGCTGGAAAACAATACTTACTATCATTGGTACCAAACAGGACACTACTGGGATGGATACAAACTCAGACAGACTTCACTAGCTGCACACAGTGAGAGATTCTGAATGCCTGAATTAAATCTCAAGTAAACCTTGAAAATGGATTACTGACTTCTTGAGATCATCTCTAAAATGAGGGTCACGTCATCATTATCAACATCACCAGGTTACTGTCAGGTCAAGGCACTGTCCATAGCAGCAAACACAAACGTTCAGGATCAAACTGGACGTTTCTGCCAGCAGTCAGCAAAGTCTTCAAAAATCTCCAGATGCAGACAAAGCGGGCATTACATCTTCTCTGTAATAGATTGGGGGACGTCTTCTTAAAACGAGCGATTTGCAAATGGCAACTCTTCAGATAGCTGCTGGGAGGTCTTGTTTTAAATCACCAGCCAATTCTTCCATTAGAGCATAAGATAATGACATTTAAATGTCATCTAATGCCCACTGTTTAACAGCTGTGGTTTCGTCATTCCAGATAATTTAATTTTGAATGAAAAAAAAGCCACAAAAACCACAACACGAAGCCACAGAATCATCTAAAGTTCAGTGGAAACTTGGAAGTTTAAAGACTGTATTCAGCTCTCAGGCTTGATAGTAGCTGTAGGATTCAGGCCTTTTGGGGGCTTGAGCAATTTGGGGGAAAGAATGGTCTAATGGGGGTTGGGGCTTCCCTGGTGGCGCAGTGGTTGAGAATCTGCCTGCCAATGCAGGGGACATGGGTTCGAGCCCTGGTCTGGGAAGATCCCACATGCCGCAGAGCAACTGGGCCCGTGAGCCACAACTACTGAGCCTGCGCGTCTGGAGCCTGTGCTCCGCAAGAAGAGAGGCCACGACAGTGAGAGGCCCGCGCACCGCGATGAAGAGTGGCCCCCGCTCGCCGCAACTAGAGAAAGCCTGCGCACAGAAACGAAGACCCAACGCAGCCAAAAATGAATAATAAAATAAATAATAATTTAAAAAATAATAAAGGGGGTCATATGCAAATAATTAAAATGTTGTCTCTTTCTCCTTACAAATAAAATCCTCACTCTTGAGACTGAGATATCACATACAATGCTTCCAAGGAAGGCTTGGATGCAAGGATGTGATGAAGGCAAACTCCATCTCCCATCCCTTGCTGGGGACGAACCCACTGGCCTTCAGCCCTCCTCTTAGCCACCGCCCATGGCAGCTCCAGCCTCTGCACACTAGTTCGCATCATTGCCAGATTAGAATGTGCCCCTCCAACCACATCCCACATCCAAACCCGCCTTTCTTCCCATCCATGCTGCCCTGTACAAGGTGCCTTTCCTAACCCACCTCGCCAGATTCACCTTTCTCTACCTCTGAACCATCAAATCTATAGGATCTCTGACTGGAAACTGGCTCAAGTGACCACTGAAGCAAGACTTTGGAATTCTGCAATAAAAACTTCGTATCATGGTTCCACGTATGCTGATGCTTTCTCCTCCAACAGATTGTATTCTAGGCTTCCAGAAGGCTGTTTCTAAAGCTTAGCACACACTCACGCATGTGCACACACAGACAACTCTCTCTCCCACATACAATTTTAACAAATGCCATTTCTGAATATTTACAGATGCTCATGCAGCCTACATTTGTTCTCAGGTGCAGAGAAAAGGATCAGATGCATTTACAAAAGAAAAGGGATGTGTTTCTCCTCTCAAAAATATTTTTCAGTCCTCTACTGGTCACTCATGACGTCTAGGGACACCGACTGTATCAGTTAGCTCTTATACGTAACAAAACACCACAACACTTAGTCGGCTTGAAACAATGGCCGTGCATTTATTAGCTCATGATTCTGGGCTGTGCTGGGTTCACACATCTGTCAGCAGTGACTGTTGGGCTAGTTGGGGCTAGCTGGTCAAGAATGACCTCAGCCGGGAAGTTCCTCTCTGGCCTCTCACCTTCCAGAAGGTTCCAGGAGGGAGCCAAAATTTCCTGAGGTCTCAGATCCAAACTAACAGGTGCACCATCACTCTGATCACATTCTCTTGGCCATCACAAGGCCAGCTGCATTCAAGACGTAGGGAGATCTGACTCTGCCTGTGAATGGGAGAAGCTGCAAAGCAGTGTACACACCAGGTAAGGAGAACAGTAGCCGATTTTGCAATCTACCACGACAATCGATGCAAACAGACGTTCCACATGCCGACTTCCCCTGATGCCTAAGGTTCAGGACCAATAACACACCCCTTTCTGCTTATGAGTAATTGGATGAACAATCGTTGTTATTGGCGTGGACTGACAGACACCTACATGGCCAGGAGTCATTTTGAGAGACGGGCTTGAAATTGTGCAGAAAGTATGCCTATGATTCCTTGCCCTCTTTCCCCAAAGGAAGAAAACTTGGGTGTCAGGGTCCAAAACACTGGATCTCTGCATTGCTTTACCCCCAGAACATCTGCCTCTGAACTCCCACCGTGAAAGATCTGAGGGGCCCCTGCAGAAAGGAGGGAAACACAGGGTTGACATGAGACTAGGTTGAAGGCACCAAAAGCTTGAACCCATTTTCACTGATAAATTTTGTATGCCTGCGGTCATGGTGTTCCTCTGTTTAAGAAGAACACATTTCCTTTTGCTTAAACAACAGGCAGACAGAATGATTACTTCTATTTCAACACCCAGAAGCAGCAACTTGAACCCACACGTTCTAGTCAAACAATACAATCTGGAGTTCATCAATGCCCTCGCAACCAAGTAATGAATGGCTACAGACCCTATAGGGTCTTGAAAGGCAAAGCTGTGTCCTCTTGGGTTACTTCTCCCATCACTGATTTATTGATTCCTGCTCATGTTGGTGAATATCAGCTTGAGGGTGGGAAGTGGGCTTCCCACATTGTTCTAGAATCCAAAGATGCTTCCGAAGCTATTAGCTAAGGCACTTCATTTGGAGGTATGTATAAATGGATACAGGAAGGTGACCAAAATGTCTGCAAATCAAGGTTTGAAAAGAGCCTCTTGGAATAGCTCACCTGGATGAACCCCAACTCTGAACCAACTTTCAGCCCATGGATCTTCAATGCAATAAATCATTTCACAAGTATGGAGGTCCAAGTTTGGAAGGTTGGTCATTACGTCACGTGGGTAGGTTTCACCTCTCACTTACAAACTTCTTGAGGAAGTATCTGTGTCTCTCAACACTCTCTGCTCCCTTAGCTCTCCCCCACCCCACAGCAGTCTGTACACAGTAGTTGCTCAATAAATATTAGCCAGTTTGTGACACAACAAGGTACATGATACTTCTTGACTTGGCCTTAACTCGAGTAATAACTACATCTTCCCGCCAAAGCTAGGGCCCTAAGCTCCCAAGGGCATTTAAAGGCATTTCAGAGAGGAACAAAAAAGTCAATCAGCGGAACTCCTATGAAGACTGGATCTCAGAGCTGCAAAAATCTGATTTTGCACACACTGCCACCCCTTGCCTGTAGAACACATCTAACACCATTCAACGTGTGAGACACACAATAACACGACCAGCCAGCCGTATAGATGACACTTGTCAGCTCCTTCCACAGACTCTGAGGTCATTTGGTGCCAGTGACATGATACAAAAAATAAAAAGTTTTCTCCCAGACTCCTCTGCCAGGAACTTCACTAGATCTCAGGACACCAACATCAAGTTCAAAGCTGAGTGACTCTTTGGTGACATGCCCAACAAGTGCTGTCATTTATTTACCCATTGGTCAGCCACCTTAGTGGGCACCATTCAGATTGGGCGTCCACTGTTGGGTCTATTTTACATCTATTTACCAAATCAATGCAAATGAAATGGATTCCTTTCCTCCCATCTGGTGAATTTCCTTCCTCTTTTGGTGGGGATGGTGGTATGTGAAATCAAATTGATTTAAAATAGAGATACTACCCTCTTATAATTTATAGCCAATTCTTCAAAAATCAAGGCAAATACCTGGGTTCAGGGAGAGACATGGTTCCCAGGGGCAGGATCATGACAGTTTTTTGTAGATGCTGGGGACAAAGGGAGAGAGGAGAGCGCTGGACAGGCAAGCCACTCTGATAACAAAAATGTTTAAAAACTCTTTGGATGCAAGTCAAAGGACGCCACTCTTAAAATAGGGAGACTTCTTTTCTTTAAGATTTACTCTTGGGCTTCCCTGGTGGCGCCATGGTTGAGAGTCCGCCTGCCGATGCAGGGGACGTGGGTTCGTGCCCCGGTCTGGGAAGATCCCACATGCCGCGGGGCGGCTGGGCGGCTGGGCCCGTGAGCCATGGCCGCTGAGCCTGAGCGTCCGGAGCCTGTGCTCCGCAATGGGAGAGGCCACAACAGTGAGAGGCCTGCGTACCACAAAAAAAAAAAAAAAAAAAAGATTTACTCATGTTTTCTTCTAAGAGTGTTATAGTTTTAGCTCTCGTATTGCGATCTTCGATCTAATTTTAGTGGATTTTTGCATGCAGTGTGATGCAGAAGTTTTGTCCAGCATGTGGGATGTGCAATCTTAGCTCCCCGACCAGGGACCGAACCCGCCCCCGCCCCCCATGCACTGGAAGATCAGAGTCTTAACTACTGGACCGCCAGGGAAGTCCCTAGAGAGGCTTATTTTAAGGGGTATCTGTGGACCCTGGCACAGCAGCATGGCAGGAACCAGAGGTGGGAATCAGCTGGATGGGTCACAACTGGCTCAGGTCTCTCTGTTCCGCTTTGTTTTCATCTCTATTTCAGCCCCTGACTTTGGCTTTTTCTCTCCATGCTCTCTTTCCTTTCTCATGCTCCCCCCCACCTCCAACCTCTTCCATCTTCCATTGTCCCCGAGTCTGGATATGAGCTTCCCTCCACCAGAAATCAAGTCTGGTAACTGCCCAAATCCCAGATTTCTAAGGGAGAAGTATCTTCTTAATCCACCCGGGTACAGATGTCCACACTTGCTTCTTAGAACTGACTGGGGACCAGAATCACTTACTCAAATGTAGATGTTCCATGTTCTCTCCCAAGTGTAGGGTTCTCAGGGAAAATGTGTCACTGTAACCCAGGTAAACACCCCAAAGTGTGCTTCTCAGAACTCTGCTGTGAAAACTCTGTCCATGAGAGAAAGAATGCAGGACACACAAGGACACAGTGGTGGGGACTTTTCTGTCCTTCCCACCATAGGGTCTCCTCCACGAAGGGAAACAGTGGACTTCTGCTTTTCAAGAAGGTCCCAGGTTCAAGGAAGATGAGCTGATGAAGCCAAAACCTGAGCCAACACTCTTGCACCCGCATCCCTCTGACTGTGGCCACCAAGAACCCAGAGGGGAAGAGTGGAGTTTTCTCAATCTTTGATCTCAGAGGCTTGTCTCTGAAAACCAATGGACGACTTCTCAGAAGACTTCAACAGAAACCCAATCACAGTGAACAAACAGTTATCTCAACCAACCCATGGACCTTGGCTAACTCGTGTCCTATCGCCTTAATAACCCCATTATTCGTGAATTTGCCTGAAAACTTACTCCCTGAGTTGTGTATTTCCTACACTATAGACGCTGTTGTATTACATTTAGCCTGACACTAATTTCCTGTTCTGGGTCTCCTGGCACCAAACTCCTGGCCCCTTGAGGTGTGGGTTTTGCATACCCATCTCCGTGCTCACACCTTAGAGTTATGTGAACCCACCTCCAGGTATGTGGTGGGGAACACCCAAAGAGTTTCACAGAAATCCAGGAATGGCAACCACGTGGGAGCCACACCCCATGGAGCTAAGACCTGAAGGGAGGTCCTGGGCTCCAGACAGCTCTGGGGACGTGGCTGCAGAATTTCATGGATCTTCACCTCAGGCTCTATATGAATATAACCCAACTATACACACTTGCCTGATTCCCTCCAACCTTCTACCAAATGTTGCCTCTGCTTAAGAAACTGCATCTTTCAATATCCTATGATAACCAGTAGTGGAAAGGAATATTAAAAAAAGAATGTACATAGATATACCTCTGAATCAGTTTACTGGACAGCAGAAATTAACACAACATTGTAAATCAACTATACTTCAATTAAAAAAAAAATTGCATCTTCCCTCACTTCTTAGAAGAGGCAACAACCACTTTCTCATGTGTCTGTTTTTCTCTGTGTGTCTGTCTCTCTTGTCAACCTCTCTCTCTCTCTCTCTCTCTCCTCTTGGACACACGCGCACACACACACACACACACCTGGTCTCTCTGTACTAGCATCATCATCTCACTCTACTTAAGGGCATCTCAGCTGTCACTCCTCCACTAACTGGCCAATAATACCACTCCTCCACTAACTGGCCAATAATACCATATACATTACTTAACTCAAATGGACACTCTAGCTGGACCACCTTATCTTTTCAAGGCCAGACACCCAGATATGCCTTCACTGCCCTGGGATCAGGTGTTTCTTGTCATCAAACCAGTTGTGGCTTCTGGTAGGATGGAAGTCACATGGTATGAAACGTGGCTATCGCCACATCAGGCTCCGAGGAAGCACAGAAGCCCCAGGAAAGGAGTTGGAGGCAAGGTGAATCTCATGACCAATAAATATCTTCAGCACAAACAATGTTTGAGTTTTCAGAAAATAAAGACTCCGAGTGATGGTTAAAGGTAAACGCTAGACACGGGACAGAGTCAGGATACGTGGACTTTGCTATTTCACGTCATCATTCATCACCACGAGAAACTTCTCTTACTCATCCCACAAATGTTTATGCAGTTGTTCTAAGCATTAAATATCGTGCTTACAGTAAACCCAATCCCACACTGGGGAAATGATAGTAAATCGAACAGATACAACCCTTGTTCTTACAGAGCTTCAAGTTAAATGGGACAGCACACACTGACACATACACACACAGTGGGTAAGCATTCTGATGGGCGTGTTGCTGGTGATCAAACAGGGACCCTGGTCCTTTCCCAGCTGGGAAAAAGCCTCCCTCAAGTGAGCTGAGGTCCTACGCCTGAGTAGGTACAGGTTCCAGAGGGCTTTACCCTTATCTGCAGTGGTTAAACCTTTTCCCAAGGGAATGTCTTCATTTATTATTTACATCATTAAAATTAATTTAAGAATAAATAAAAAGAATGAGCAGTGAAAGGGCAAATTTCAAGCGGTCACATGTTGTATGATTCGATTTCTATAAACATTCTTGTAATAACAAAATAATGGAGATGAAGAGGCTGTCAGGGGTTAGGTCAGGTGCGAAGATCGGGAAGGTGTGAATCTTTGCAGCAAAGGCCAAGTTCAGTATCTTCCACATCTGCAGGAATTTACACCTGGGATTCAATGACAGAACCACACACAGGCACTGTAGCAATGTCAATTTCCTGGTTCTGATGTTGCCCTCTAGTTATGCAAGATGTAACCACTGGGGAAAGCTGGCCTATGGTGCCCTTCCCACTACCTTTTGCAACTTCCTGTGACTCTATAATTATTTCAAGATAAAAATGAAAACAGATGAAGAAACACACAAAAATCGAGATAAGTTGCCCTGAGGTAGGAAGAAAATTTTGGCAGATTAAACAAAGCAGGATGGCTGAGGCCTGGGGGCAGGGGAGGGGGGCAGGGGTTGAGGTCAGAGAGGTTAGACAGAAACTAGCCCACACAGGCAATCCGGAGCTGATCTTCAGAGCAAAGGGGAGTCCCAGGAGGGGTTAAGCATGGGAACA
The DNA here is from genome assembly GCA_004363435.1 of Platanista minor. Classification (NCBI taxonomy): domain Eukaryota; kingdom Metazoa; phylum Chordata; class Mammalia; order Artiodactyla; family Platanistidae; genus Platanista; species Platanista minor. The sequence goes on along the minus strand of RJWK010021055.1, from coordinate 15,222 downwards.
GCATGATATGCTGTGCATTCTTTTTTTTTTTTTATGAACCAGTTTTATTTTATTTTCATTTAACATGATTATACACATTCATGTGTCTAATAAGATCTGCATCTTGCTACATTAAAAATACAGTACAATAATTTGACACGACGTACTTCGTATTTATATATTTTTCCTTCATAAATAATGCTGTAAGCTACTGAATTCAAGCACTCCGATGCCCAAGTGGCTAATGTCTTGAATTAGCGAGCTTATTTAAACACCTTAAAACAAAGGACAGCTCAGTGCAATAATTTTGTAGACATCAGACCATTTACTCAATCTTAAAGGCTCTGAACCGAGTTTTAGGCAGAAGTGGAGACGCCCATTCAAGAGTTGTTGAGAAGATAAAATGGGAGGAAATTTGAAAATGTTTTGGGAGGAAATTTGAAAATGCTTTGTAACCTTTAAAACTACACCCACTGCAGCAACATGGATGGACCTAGAGATGATCATGCTAAGTGAAGTAAGTCAGCCAGAGAAAGACAAATATATGATTAAACACGTACGTATAGATTCTAAAAAAATAACACAAATGAACTTATTTACAAAACAGAAAAAGACTCACAGACAGAAAACAAATTTATGGTCACTAAAGGAGAAATGGGGGAGGGGTAAATTAGGAGATTGGGATTAACATATACACACGACTACAGTATATATAAAATAGATAACCAACAAGGAACTACTGTATAGCGCTGGGAACTATACTATTTTGTAATAACCTATATGGGAAAAGAATCTGAAAAAGAATATATATGTACACATGTATAACTGAATCACTTTGCTGTACACCTGAAACTAGCACAGTATTGTTAATCAACTATACTTCAGTAAAAATAAAAATAAACTACACTCAGAGCTAAATGCAGCATTTCAAGCACGAGCAAATCAGGGAACCTAAAATAAAGGGGAGGGGGTATTTTTCTAAAGCATTTGATATTGAAGTCAGAATCATGAGGAAATAAACATTTTGCTGAACTGTTTCTTCCATTTGCTTTATGGCAAAGTACTGTTTTAATTCTGAGTTGCAGCCTGGTTGAGCAGGGACCCATAGTTTGTTTTCCAGGTTTGGGGTTCTCTAAGGCAGGAACCGGGCCTCATAGAAGGAGGTGAGCAGTGGGCGAGTGAGCAGAGCTCCATCTGTATTTACAGCCGCTCCCCATCGCTCACATTACCGTCTGAGCTCCGTCTCCTGTCAGATCAGTGGCAGCATTAGACTCTCTTAGGAGCATGAACCCTACTGTGAACTGCGCATGTGAGGGATCTAGGTTACACACTCCTTATGAGACTCTAATGCCTGATGATCTGAGGAGGAGCTGAGGCGATGATGCTTGCACTGGGGAGCGACTGCAAATACAGATGATCATTAGCAGAGAGGTCTGACTGCACTGAAACCATAAAAAATCAATTGCTTGCAGACTCATATCAAAACCCTATCGCTGAGTGGCAAGTGACAATTAAGATGCATCTTATGGAGTAGACTGGACATAGCAACACACTTCGGGTGTCACTGTCTCCCATCACCCCCAGATGGGACCATCTAGTTGCAGGAAAACAAGCTCAGGGTTCAGATTTTAAATGAGAACATTTAAGATCTACTCTCTCAGGGCTTCCCTGGTGGCGCAGTGGTTGAGAGTCCGCCTGCCAATGCAGGGGACACGGGTTCGAGCCCTGGTCCAGGAAGATCCCACATGCCGTGGAGCAACTAAGCCTGTGCGCCACAACTACTGAGCCTGCGCTCTAGAGCCCGCGAGCCACAACTACTGAGCCCGCGCGCCATGACTGCTGAGGCCCGCGCACCTGGAGCCCATGCTCCACAGTGGGAGAGGCCACCGCAGTGAGAAGCCCACGCACTGCAGGGAAGAGTGGCCCCCCACTCGCCGCGACTGGAGAGGGCCCGCATGCGGCAGCGGGGACCCAAGGCAGCCAGGGATGAATAGATAAAATTAAAAAAAAAAAAAAAAAAAAAGATCTCCTCTCTCAGCAACTTTCAAGTACAACGATTCTGCATTACGGTGAGTTGTATAATTATTTCATTTTATATTACAATGTAATAATAATAGAAATAAAGTGCACAATAAATATAATGTGCTTGAATCATCCTGAAACCATCCCCCCGGCCCTGGTCCGTGGAATATTGTCTTCCACCCTGGCGACAAAAAAGGTTGGGGACTGCTGCTCTAAGCAATTTGATCAGGCCCAGAGTAAAGGATTATGTTTTAATTTTCCCCCCAGTTTTACTGAGCTATAATTAACATATAACACTGTAAGTTCAAGGTGTTCAATGTGGTGATTTGATACAGGTATATTTTATGAAATGATCACCATGGCAAGGTTATTTGACACCTCCATCACTGCACATGACTACTCTATTTTTTGTAGTGATAACATTTCAGATCTACTCTCTAAGCAACTTACAAGTATACAATACAGTCACCACGCTGTACATTAGATCCTAGAACTTATTCCTCTTACAGTTGGAAATTTGTGACCTTGGTCCAACATCTCCCCATTTCGCCCACTCCCCACCCAACCCCTGGCAACCACCATTCTACTCTGTTTAAGGATCATGTTTTAAAATTAAAGCAAACCATTACACTCAGAGAGTTTTCCCTTAGCATGTGGGTGCCAGAAGAAAAATGTTCAGATGAGATACTGAACCTTGAACAAAAGGAAAACAAGTGCCCATCAGTAGGTATTTCTATGCTCTCCAAAAGGACTTCTCCGCAGAGAGAAGGGCTAAGAATTAAAGTCCCATCTTCCCGGTTCAAATCCAGGGTGCCTCCTGAACCAGGTTTTACAGGCCCCAGTTAAATGTTAACCCAACACAGGAGAAACATCATGGGGGGAGATTCAGCATTAATTAAGGCAAGACAGTCACTACCCCAGGGAGGCAAAGCGTATTAGAGACTTGAAGCCATGCAGGAGGCCATAAGTGACTTAGAGGCATGACCAAGGAATAATCCAATAATCCATTTATGACTTTAAGTAAATTTGGCTCCACACTAAAGCCCTTCTGAGTTTACAAACCTATAATATTCACAGCAACTGGCCCCAAGTCAACAGGGGGTCATCACATCCAGCCTAACCTCTGCCTGGTGTTCATAACACAGAAAACTAACCAGAGGCAAGCAGTCAATACTATATTATCTCCTGCACCGCAGTTATTTATTCTATTTGCTGCTCTCCATTTCAAGTCAATGCCGAGTGAAAAGTTGGCCAGTCTAACCCCTGAAAATAACCTCTTGACTCTTTCTGTGGAATCATGAAAGTTTAAAAAGGCAAAAACGAAGATATGTCCACCTCAGTTAGGGAAAAAAAAAACCCTACTTGACAGAATTACACTTGTATCTCCCATGACTATAAAAACATGGGATTCATTCCATCCAAAGATCACAGGAAGAGTTTTGGTGAAATATGCAAGTCGGAAAGTCTGGCCTAAATCCAGTGATTCCAAAAATGGCACACAGATAAATATCTTTTATTTTTTATTGTTATCTATTAATTTTCATGCCTTTTGAAGAAATGATTCCAAGTACATTTAACCCTGGGATTTTAAAAGTCTGATTGCTAAGTTCAAGAAATGAGTCAATTTCAAGAGAAACATGAATTCCTCGCCTACTCCTGATTTTGTTCACCCCTCTGCTTTGCCACCATCACAGCCAGGAACCTGACAAAAGGCCACCTCCATGCTTAGTTTCAGGGGTTGGTTCTGATCCAAACGAATCCAACTCCTTTCCGGGTTGGATTAGATCCAACACTCCTTCCCCAGCTGGCTAAAGGAGTGGCTCTGAGTTTTAAAAATATGATGAAGCAAGACAAGAAGAGAGGGGACTATTGTGATGGTTCTCCCCCATTTTTGAAAGAAAGCCCTGAAAAGTTAATCTCTCCCCCAGCCATAAGAAAATAAATTGTGCACCCTGAATGCCATAGGCAACTATCCTGACCATGAGGCCAACCAGTTTGAGGAGGAAGCCAGCCCTGATGATGACGTGGGAGAGACCAAAAGATGCTGACCATGAAAGACAACAAGAAGCCACAGAATCAATTAACATGGGAACCGCCCTACTTCTGGAATTTGTACCAGACTGTATTAAGGCTGCTTTTACTTGCAGCTCAAAGCACCCTAATAATGACACCTCAATGCCAAACTCTGGTCTAAACATTGGATCTGCCCCAATGTGTTCAGGCTTCAAGTCATAAGCTTTGTAGATCAAATCATCAAATATTTTCTAAAATACAGTGCTCCTAAAATAAATATAGGAGACAAGGAGAGATGAAGAGGCTTGGACACAAGGAAGAAAGGGAGACGATAAGAGGGACAGAGGAAAACAATGCTTATGCATTCTTCTAAGATGTATCTCAAAGAAAGGAAGGAAGGAAGAAAGAAAGACGGAAGTTATCTCACTCTTGGGACTTCCCTGGTGGTCCAGTGGTTAAGACTCTGCGCTTCCACTGCAGGGGCTGTGGGTTCGATCCCTGGTCGGGGAACTAAGATCCCACATGCTGCATGGCACGGCCAAAACAACAAAAAAGAAGTATCTCACTCTTATTATGCATGGGATACTTACTCCATAGCATCCTGAAGATATGGAAATTAACAAGGCAAGGTACTTGTCTTCAAGAAATCACAGAGCAGAGGAGAGTAGAGGGACAGACAGAAGAATGGACAACTAACTATGATCTGAAAAGTGCAATACTCTGCATGGATAAAGAGCGAGACGTCAGGGAACTTGAGTTTGCTGTTATCAGGGTGGTGCTTAAAACTGAAAATTCCTTGAGGGAATTGACAAGCACATGGAGGAAAAAACCTGCCAGTCAAGCAAAGGGTTACATCACACCTAGCGGAGGGAGAGTGGAAGGGGCAGGCTGTCGCAGAGAAAGCCTTGGATGTCAGAAGTTCAGTGCAGTCGCCGTTTATTTTTCTCTGGGACACTATGCGTCTCAGTGACCTCATGTCTGAAATAGGAAGGCAGCTGCCTTACCCTCAAGTCGGTTTGAGCCTGAGAGATGGAATAATAGAGGTGAAAGGTCTTTGGGAAGAGCGCCACGAGACATTTATTTGGGGCTGACAGCAAACACTGGTTCCACAGATAAAGCCAAAGATGAAGGAACTGTGGCATTAAAATCAAATATTTGAAATCTGACGACAGGATCAGTGGTCAAACATCAAACGTCTGTCCATGCTCAGAATGCTGCGAACCATTTCCCCAGCTGCTTGCACTTTATACTCTTTCCAGAATCAGGGGAGGAAAATTAGCTGAAGACTGTGTCCTTGGCAATGTCCCCAAGGAGTCCTGGGGGTTGGTTTTGCTATTGTTGACTATTGTTGGGTGGTTTTAGCAGATTTGGGTAAGAATAGAATGGCACAGACCAGACTTGGTCAAGAATATCCTGGGACATGAGTCATGTGGCCATTCCCCCGAATCTTGCTGTTCTACCAGGATATCTTTGGGTAACTCACATGGGGAGTTGAGAGATGCAGAGCTGGAGTTTCTGATGCATTCCTTCCACATCAGGACGCCTTCTACCCACACTCCTGGAGGTGAATGCCTGAAATTTCTACTACTTAGCAAAACCCGAGATAGGTCGCCCCTCTATTTCATCCTGATTCCCTAGAAGATCCGATCATCTGATTCCCCTCTGGAAAGATTCTGTGCCAAATGAAATCTGAGTGAGATCGTTAATTATGAAAATTCACAATGCAAAATTATAATAATTACTCTGATCACATAAACATTATACCAGCATGAATAATTTAATAGGAATCGTGCTCTTCAAGAGAGCGACAATTAAAATAAAACCCAGGGAGGTGATGGGGAGGATGCACAAGTCAGACGCTCGGGTTTGCTCTGAGGGAGGCTGCATTTGTCACCAGAAAGCTCATTGCTTGTCATCAAGAATTATTCCTGACCTTAGCAGGTCGGGAAACAAAGACAGTGAGAGGCCTGAGAGGTTATGAATGAGTCCCACTTCTGAAAAAGATGGTTTCCCCTAACGAAAACAAGTTCAGGTTTCTATGTTCATCCAGCACAAATGAAAATCCTTAAAGAAGCAGCAGCGATCAGTCCTGTTTTGTAATAAAAAGAGACAGGGACCCTCAAGTGCCACCCCACCCCCACCCCACCCCCGCCGGTGCTTCGAAATTCCAAAAGGATCCAGTTCTAAGAGAAATACAAGTTTTCTGCCCCCAAGGTGGCAGATGTCCAATTAAAGCAAAAGCTCTGAGAAAAGGGAGTGACAGTTTGCATTAAAGACAAGACAGAAAACCTACTTACCCTGTGCCTTTTCTTACTTATCACACTCAAAAAGTTTTTGTTTTTAATGTCTTGTTAAGTTGGTGAACAAGTTACAATTTCTGCCTGAAACAGTAACCCAGGATTGCGGAATTAAATTATTTGGAAGGGCTGGTAAGTAGGGTATACACTGGAGAGGGATGCACGCTAACGCCAGAGAGGTGTCTGGGACCCGGATTATAAGGGAGATTTGCGATGCTGATGGAGGAGGATTCTGGAGACACCACGTGCTCAGACTTACACAAGTCCTTACTCTTTACATACAAGAAGCTGACCTTAAGCCTTGCTCCTTGGCTTTTTAAACTTCTTTATTAAGATCTTTTGTCAGAAGTGCATTTTACAATGCAAGCCAACACACATACCCGCACACGCGCACACACACACAGAATACGTACATGTGAAATGTACTCTGAGGGCTTCTATTCTCTTCCATGAATTGAAAAAGCAATGCTGGTAGCAATCTACTAAGTTGGTTTCACTGCATTCCTAGGTACTCAGTTAACAGATTTGTATAAAATGTCTGCTGTGGATGAAGACTGTCGCCTGCCCTATCAGTCAACAAAGGATGCTGACAGAGCACCCTGAGGGGACTCAGGATGGAGAAAAGCAGGATACTGGCCCTGGATAGTAAGGTGCACATCAAAGGAATCATTTGAATGAACCCAGACTCTTGCATCTTCCCGTACACAGAAAAGTGCTGAATTCATTAACTTGAGATGTCTGGTTCTCTTTAATTAATGGTAATTTTTTGATGTTCCAACTACCTGGTCTTTGTTGCAAAAATGCCTATACATCCTGGCTCCCCCCTCACCTCTTCAGAGCTGAGAGTGTGTATTCCGGGCTTGAGTCTTCAGCCAATCCACCCAATAAAACATAATTCTTAAGTTTTAGGTTGTGTATTTGTTTTTAGTTGACACTACTACGTGCTCTAGGTACTAGGGATTCAGAGTCGACCAAAGAGACAAAAGTCCTGGCTCTTGGGCAGCTTACATTCTAGCAGAGCCAGTTAGAAAAACAAGACAACACTTCGCGCATCTGCTCCATGAGGGCGCCGGCAGGATGATCAAACCACCTTTTCATTGACACAAACCCAGGCTCAGAGTGGGGAAGGGCTGGAACCTGAAGGAGACAGGCCTGTGTCCAAGGGCCTCATCTAAGTATACCTCCTTGCACCCTTTTTGGTCAGGAGTCTTCTAGCTGCAAGAAGCAGAAAGAGAACTTGAACTTGCGTGAGGGGGAAAAAAAAAAGGTTATTTTGTCAGGATCCAGTCCGGAAAAACAGAAACTACAGAAACTGTTGGAGTTATTTTGACACTGGGGCTTGAACACAAGGATACAGGGATGCAAAAGCCAAAGATGGATGGTGAAGTGCCCAGATATCAGCCACTGTCAGAGCCACTGCCAGCCCCAGGGAAGAAGGGACAGCACAGTGGGTGGTGCTCCCTGAGGCCAGGGCCAGCCATGGTGCACCAAACAGGACACAGGGATGGGGGTTGCCTGAGGGCCGCCTGAGTCACTGAGAAGACCCAGCCCGGGGCCACAGGCAGCGGAAGAAGCAAAGCAAGAGAAGGAAAGGAATTCTTCAGCTTCTCCTCTTCAATCTCTCTCCAGTTCCTTTCATTGCCTCCCAATGGACGTAGGCGTCTAGGGAACCTGGGAGGTCCAGTTCCCAAGGATGCAGGGAGCAGAGGAAAACAGGGATGGGCCTGAGGGCAGACAGGTAATCAACCGGCCCAGATATTCAGTGGAAGCATCCCAGGGCACATCACACAGGTGCAGGAGTTAATCAAGCCTTGGGGAAAACAGGAAGTAATCCAGGGACTCCAACCCCATCAAGACTCTCCCTTGTCTGTCATCTATTTCAGCCGCAATTCCTCCTACAAGGATGAGCTCCATTCACTCGGCTGGGATGACTGTTCCCAGCCTCATCTTCACACTGAAGGGAAGGGACATCAGGCAACAAAGGGAGACATTTTTGGTTGTCACAACTGGGAGAGGGTACTGCTGGCATCTAGTGGGTAGAGGAAGAGACCCTGAACTACCGACAGGGAGGGATGGATTTCAAAGTGCTGTATGAGTGCATAATGGCTCTGAGTTTCATTCCAGCTGTAAATATTTCTTGTCCTTGGATGTACACTCAGAAGCCTTCCAGGATCTCCTCTTTGCCTCTGGCTCGAACCGTAGGAATCTCTCAAAAGATTCCCCAATTCCTTCTTGGTCCTCCTCTTCTACTCAGGTTAACTGGTCCAGGTCTGAAGGCGGCAGTGCTCGCCTTCACCAGGAGGGCGGCGCCCTCCCCTACAGCTGCTTTCTTTTCTGAAATGATGGAAACGTCCATTCAGGCTAGTCATTCTCAATCGGGAGGTGGGATGTGTCTACATCAGAGTCCCAGGGGTTCATTTAGCATTTAGAATGCAATTCCATATTTTCCACTGAGAAACTGTAAAATGACTTATGTTTTATGTGAGATGAACCACAGAAGGCCAAGTTCAAATATTTGTTGTTCTCTGGGCTTGTGGAAGATGGAACAGGATTCTTCTTTGTTTCATGTTTTAAATTTTTATTATTATTTTTTTAATAATACCTGCCACTTGGACTAACATCATGGATTCACAAGCCAATATTTCACACATAAAAGTAATTCATTGGGACTTCCCTGGCAGTCCAGTGGCTGAGACTCCGCACCTCCACTGCAGGGGGACGTGGGTTCAATCCCTCGTCAGGGAACTAAGATCCCACCCGACACCCGCTGCCAAAAAAAGAAAAAAAAAATTCATCAATGGAACAGTATTCTTAAGGAAGGGTATACCCCTCTGGGAGGAGAGAAGAAAAATCTCTGGACTTTTAGACATTTGAAAAGAGCATATATATTTAAAGTTGAGAAATGCAGCATTCGATACTGGTTTATTGATGAGAGTCACGTCTGTAACAATTCAACACCCAATTCAGGAACCTTCAAACTGATAACAGTTTAGTGGGGCAAACCCCGTGGTATGATAACTCATTACTTATGATTCTGTGTCCTGTTATCAAACATTCCACTGTGTGTATTTGGCAGCAAAGAACACTCCTTTTTTTATTCTTAAACTCACTCTCTTGGAATATGAGAAAATCCTTCCACCTTTTCCAGAAGCCCTGGTTCCAAGTTATACAACAGAGGATGCAATCAGGAAATTCAAATCATGGAGAAAAAAAGCAGCAGATATCAGATCCGTCCACTGCCGTCTGCTGCTGCCCCTAGGCCAGTGTTTGCCCAAGTTTGGAGTCTGAGATAATTTGGGGTAAACGCAGAAGGACTTTTAAACATATAGCAGTTATGTGTTTATTTTAATATTTGGGGGGGAAGCACAATTAGCATGCAAAACGTGACTTTCGTGGCAAGTATTGCTTAGGGCAAAGGTCAGATTAAAAGAAAAGATTTGAGACAGAGAAAGACTGTCATGAAGTAAATGGAAGTACAGATGATGCTAATGGTGGCAAAAATTGTTGAGAATCCTAGGATAAACTGCAAAAGAGAAAATACTGATTTAAAAGTTATAAGCAGTTTTCTTTGAAGATGGAGACTCAAATACACCTTTTGGGCATATCTCCTTCCTTTCAAAAAGTCCTCCAAAATGAGTTTCACAAGTGTGTGTGAGTGTGTGTGTGTGTGTGTGTGTGTGTGTGTGTGTGTGTGGGAGATGAGCAGTTTTCTTTGAAGACGGAGAC
>RJWK010021054.1:0-30993 GCA_004363435.1 Platanista minor | reverse complement strand
GGGCAAGATGGGAATAAAGACACAGACCTACTAGAGAATGGACTTGAGGATATGGGGAGGGGGAGGGGTAAGCTGTGATAAAGTGAGAGAGTGGCATGGACATATATACACTACCAAACGTAAAATAGATAGCTAGTGGGAAGCAGCCGCATAGCACAGGGAGATCAGCTCGGTGGTTTGTGACCACCTAGAGGGGTGGGATAGGGAGGGTGGGAGGGAGGGAGATGCAAGAGGGAGGAGATATGGGAACATATGTATATGTATAACTGATACACTGTGTTGTAAAGCAGAAACTAACACACCATTGTAAAGCAATTATACGCCAATAAAGATGTTAAAAAAAAAAGGATATTGGATACTATTGAATTATTAAAGAATATTAAAAGGACTCTTTAAAAAAAAATCTCGAGGTTCAGGCTTGTAGTTTACATTGATAGGAACAAATATACAAGTTATATTGCAGAATGAATGATCTTTTGGATATAGATGCGGAACCTTGCACCTTTGACAGTACTCATCCTGGACCTTGGGTGCTGCTTCTAGAACCACTGCCTCTGGAATCTGGATATAGTTGCTGCTGCTACTGCCCCTATCATCACTAGAATAGATTCTGCATGTTCACTGTGATAGGGTAGTGCTCTGCTGCTTGACTTTGCTGAACATCTTACCATACTGGACACTAACCCAGAGATTTAAATAATGAAAATTCTAGAAAAATGCAAGTGGGTCATCTAGTAGGGTTGTGACCTACTATTCACTGGAAATGTTTAAGTAGTGACATGATGGGCACTTATTAGGATTATTTTAAAGGGGATTTCTTCTTTGCATAGAGTTTAAACTAGATCCTGTGAAATCACAGTTTAAATTTGGGGAAATTTTTTAAGATATGTTTATTGTCCCACATGTCATTTTCCTTACTTTCTTTCTCCTCTGTTGTTCTGCAAGGACAGCTGCTGGAATAGCACTCTGTGATTGTCCTTTTCTAGATGCCATTACAGACAAATGAAGGTAGAATATAGTTTTGTGCATAAGAAGGTTCATTCTATCTGTTTTTGTACCTCAAACAATGACTACTTCTCACTTAATAATCCTGGAAATAAAGACAGAGAAACTATTATTGATGTTATGGAGTGCCAGTTTAATATGTTAGATTGCACATAAACATTTACATTTATTCTTCATGAAACCCAATTTAAATGACAGAGGATTAATTAATATAGAGACACATATGGGCAAAAAGAATGGGAGAAGGAAAGAAAGTAGATGAGAGATGTTCCTGATATTGAAAGATAGAAAGCAGACGTAAAAGTGTTACCTAACTATCTTATATAACTCAACAGCAAAAAATGAAACAATCCAATTGAAAAATGGGCAAAAGGGCTTGAACAGACATTTTTCCAAAGAAGACATACAAATGGGTAACAGGTATATGAAAAAATGCTTGACATTGTTAATTATCAGGGAAATGCAAATCAAAGCCACAATGAAATACTACTTCACACCTGATAGAATGGCTATTGTCAAAAGACAATAGACAACAAGTGTTGGTGAGGCTGTCCAGAAAAGGGAACACTTGTGTATTGTTGGTGGGAATGTAAATTGGTGCAGCCACTATGCAAAACAGTGTGGAGGTTCCTCAAAAAATTAAAAATAGAATAACCATATGATCCAGCAATTCCACTTCTGGATATATATCCAAAGGAAATGAAAATACAGTCTTTAAAAATTTCTGCACCCCCATGTTCATTGCAGCATTATTCACAGTAGCCAAGACATGAAAACAACCTGCGTATCCATCAACAGATAAATGGATAAAAAAGAATATGATATAGTATATAGAATGGAATAGTATTCAGCCATAAATAGACGGAAATCCTGCCATTTGTGACAATGTGGATGGACCTTGAGGGTGTTATGCTTAGTGAAATTAGTCAGAGAAGGACACATACTGTATGTTCTCATTTATATGTGGAATCTAAGAAATCTGAACTCAGAGAAGTAGAGAGCAGAATGATGGTTGCCAGAGACTGGGAGGTAGGAGCAATAGGGAGATGTTGTCCAAAGTGTACCAACTCCAGCTACAAGATGAATAAGTTCTGGGTATTTAGTGTACAGCATGGTGACTATAATTAATAATACTATATTATATACCTGAAAGTTAAGAAAGTAGATCTCAAATATTACCACTACACACACACACACACACACACACACACACACACACACACACACACAGTAATTACTAGTGGATGGAGGTGTTAAGTAACTTTTGTAGTAATCATTTTGCAAAATCATCATATTGTACACTTCAAATTTAAATATGTTGTATGTCAACAGTATCTCAATAAAGCTGGAAAAAAAAGTGGTGCATGACTTAGATATAGCAAGAGAAGTAAGATGATTGGTTTCATAGTTCTATGGAAATTTCACTAATTGTAGGCACCAGATAATTTTGAAGTCTGTGGTGTGGTGTGGGAATTAAAACAGAAGGGATTATTTTTAAATAGTATATGGAATATTTGAGATCTAAGGAAAATGAAACAAATGACACAAATTATGAAAAAGAAAACTTTTATTTTAATGTTAGGCTCAGAATGAGAAAGACCATGAAGGATAAGGAGAAAGAGCATCACATCTTGTTAATAATTCAGTTACCCTTCATAATGAAAAGTCAGCTCAAGTTTCAGATGATTAAATATTTCTCTTCAAATTTATTTATGCTGCTCAAAAGTCTTTATGCTACCAGCAATTAAAAAAAAAAGAGGTTCTAGATATTTTAACAAAACTTGAAATACGGCTGCTTCTGATGAAAATTAGTTAACATTTGTACATTCATCCAGTAGTTGTATATTTTCCTGTGATATATTAGAGGCTAGGAATACGGCAGTAAACAAGATAAGCACAATCCCTGTCTTCATGGAGTTCACAATCTTGAAACGAAGACTAATTTTAGTCTTATTATAGCAAGTGCTTCATACTCAGAGGGAAAAGGAATATGTCTAGTAATATTATAGGTACTTTACATTTAATCCTCTTAGAAGTTCCATGAGGCTTCATTTTTCATCTGTGTTAACAGTAACTATTGTTTTGGATTGGTATAAGGACTAAATATGATAATGGATAGCCTTAGTTTAGTGCCTGCCAATAAGTAATCATTCAGCAGTAGTTAGATGTGCTTTATCTTCTTCTTCTTCCTTTTTTTTTTTTTTTGGCGGTACGCGGGCCTCTCACTCTTGTGGCCTCTCCCGTTGCGGAGCACAGGCTCAGTGGCCATGGCTCACGGGCCCAGCGGCTCCGCGGCATGTGGGATCCTCCCGGACCGGGACACGAACCCGTCCGTGTCCCCTGCATCGGCAGGCAGACTCTCAACCACTGCACCACCAGGGAAGCCCAATCTTCTTTTTATTCTTGTGATTATGATGTATGCTATGGGACTTAAAGGAAGTGAAATTCAGGGAGGCTGAGTGACATGCTCAATGTCTCTTGGCTATTAAGTAGTGGAAGCAAGATTTGAATACAAGTCTATCTTACTCAAGACTTCATGCTCTCTCTATTATAAATATTCTTCTAGTGCATTATATTAAGTCTACCTTTTCAGGTTGGCTTACTATAGAGATAGTGTTTATGAAATCATCTTCATAGAAAAATATCAGTTTTCAAATAAGTACCTTGTAAATGAGCTATTGGAATATGATCTGCTTGTAATTGGTGGTTTATTCAGTTATTGTGGAATCAAATGGATCTCCAGTAGCTTAGAAAAATTTAGTCTTACATTCTTAAAACTAGTAAAGAGGTTAAAACTTAGTGTTCTGATTTTTTCATCTTGTAGTGTCCAAGTAATATGTAAAGGACTTCTTTACACTATAGAAAGAATTCTGTGTAGGTTGACCATGTTTCTTTTTTAACAACAATTTCAAGTAGGGTCTGAATGTTTGTGTGCCCCTGAAAATCACATGTTGAAATCTTAACCCCCAAATCATGGTATTAAGAGGTGGGGTCTTTGGGAAGTGACTAGGTCATAGAAGTGGAACCGTCAATATTGGGATTAGTGCCCTTACAAAAGAGACCCCAGAGAGCTAGCTTGTACTTTCTGCCATGTGAGGATACAATGAGAAGTTGGTGGTCTGCAACCTGAAGAGGATCTTCACCAGAACCTAATCATGCTGTCACCTGATATTGGAATTTCAGTCCAGAACTGTGAGCAATAAATTTCTGTTTATTTAGTTAAAGTATAATTGATTTATAATATTATGTTAGTTTCAGGTGTACAACATAGTGATTCCATATTACAAAATGATCACCAGGAAAAGTCTAGTTACCATTAGTCACTATACAAAGTTATTATAATATTATTGACTATATTACCTATGTTGTACATTTCTATGACTTATTTATTTTATAACTGGAAGTTTGTACCTCTTAATCTGCCTCATCTATTTCATTCATCCCCTCACCCCACTCTGCTCTGGCAACCACTTGTTTGTTCTCTGTATCTCTGTTTGTTATGTTTGTTCAATTATTTTGTTTTTTAGATTCCACATATAAGTGATACATATGGTATTTGTCTTTCTGTGCTGACTTGTTTAACTTAACATGATACCCTCTAGGTCTATCTGTGTTGTCACAAATGGCAAGATTTCATTCATTTTTTTGTGGCTGAGTAATATTCCATTATAGGTATATACCTTATCCTCTTTATCCATTCATCTATTGATAGGCACTTATATTGCTTCCATATCTTGGCTATTGTAAATAATACTGCAATGAACATTGGGGTGCATATATCTTTTCAAATTAATGTTTTTGCTTTCTTCAGGTAAATACCCAGAAGTGAAATTACTGTATCATATGGCAGTTTTAGTTTTAATTTTTTTGAGGAACTTGCATGATGTTTTGAATAGTGGCTGCACCAATTTACAATCCCACCAACGATGGTTTCCTCTTCTCCACATCCTTGTCAACACTTGTTGTTTGTAGGCTTTTTGGTAAGAGAATTTCTGACAGGTGTGAGGTGATATCTCCCTATGGTTTTGGTTTGCATGTCCCTGATGATTAGTGATGTCAGCATCTTTTCATATGTCTCTTGGCCATCTCTATGTCTTTTTTGGAAAAAATGTCTATTTAGGTCCTCTGCTGATTTTTAAATCATGTTGTTTGTTTGTTTTTTGATGTTGAGTTGTATGAATTCTTTGTATATTATGGACATTAACCCCTTATCAAATATATCATTTGCAAATATCATCTCCTAATTTGGTAGGCTGCCTTTTGTTGATAGTTTCCTTCACTGTGCAAAAAGTTTTTAGTTTGATGGAGTCACATTTGTTTATTTTTGCCTTTTTTTCCCTTGCCTGAGGAGACAGATCCGGAAAAATATTGCTAATACTACTGTCAAAGGGCATACTGCCTATGTTTATGGTTTCAGGTCTTACATTTAAACCTTCAGTCCATTTTGAGTTTATTTTTGTATGTAGTGTGATAAAGTAGTCCAGTTTGATCCTTTGCATGTAGCTGTGTCCAGTTTTCCCAACACCATACTGAAAAGGCTGTCTTTTCCCCATTGTATATTCTCACCTCCTTTGTCATAGATTCACTGACCATGTAAGTGTGGATTTATATGTGGGTTGTCTATTCTGTTCCACTGATCTATGTGTCTGTTTTTGTGCCAGTACCATACTGTTTTGATTATTGTAGCTTTGTAGTATAGGTTGAAATCAGGGAGAGTGATACCTTCAGCTTTGTTCTTTCTCAAGATTGTTTTGGATATTCAAGGTCTCTTGTGTTTCCATACAAATTTTAGAATTATTTGTTCTAGTTCTGTGAAAAGTGCCATTGGCATATTGATAAGGATTACACTGAATCTATAGATTGCCTTGGGTAGTATGGTCATTTTAACAATATTCTTCCAATCCATGAATATGGTATCTCTTTCCATTTGTTTGTGGTATCTTCCATTTCTGTCATCAGTGTCTTATAGTTTAACCTCCTTGGTTTGCTTTTTCTCTAGGTATTTTATTCTTTTTGATACAATTGTAAATGAGGTTGTTTTCTTTATTTTTCTTTCTGATAGTTTATTGTTAGTGTACAGAAATGCAACAGATTTCTGTATGTTAACTTTGTATCCTGCAACTTTACTGAATTTGTTCACTAGTACTAATAGTTTTCTGGTAGTGTCTTTAGGATTTTCTATATAAGGTATCATGTCATCTGCAAACAGTGACGGTTTTACTTCTTCCTTTCCAATCTGGATTCCTTCTTTTTTTTTTTCTCTTGTCTGATTGCTGTGGCTAGGAATACTAATGCTTGAGGAATAAAAGTAGAAAAATTGTGCATCTTTGTCTTGGTCCTGATCTTAGACAGAATGCTTTCAGCTTTTCATTGTTGAGTATGATGTTGGCTGTAGAGTTGTCATATATGGCCTTTATTATATTTCCTGTGTACCCACTTCGTGGAGAGTTTTTATCATGAATTGATGTTGAATTTATTAAAAGTTTTTTCTGCATCTTTTGAGGTAATCATATAATTTTATTCTTCAGTTTGTTAATGTGGTGTATCACCTTGCTTTATTTGTGCATATCGAATCATCCTTGCATCCCTGGGATAAATCCCACTTGATCATAGTGTATGACCTTTTAATGTATTGTTGAATTTGGATTCCTAATATTTTGTTTATAATTTTTGCACCAATGTTCATCAGTGATATCGGCCTGTAATACTCTTCTTTTGTGGTGTCTTTGTCTGGTTTTGGTATCAGAATTACTATGGTCTCATAGAGTGAATTCAGAAACATTCCTTTATCTTCAATTTTTTTGGAATTGTTTGAGAATGGTAGGTGTTAACTCTTCTTTAAATGTTTTGTAGAATTCTCCTTTGAAGCCATCTGGTCCTGGACTTTTATTTTTGGGGAGGGAGTTTTAAAAAAATTACTGATTCAATTTTAATACTGGTAATCAGTCTGTTTATATCTTCTATATCTTCTTCATTCAATGTTGAGAGATGTACATTTCTAGGAATTTATCCATTTCTTCTAGGTTGTCCAGTTTATTGGCATATAATTTTTTCATAGTGATTTCTTATGATAGTATGTATTTCTGTGGTATTGGTTGTACTTCTCTTTTATTTCTGATTTTATTAATTTGGACCCTTTCTCTCTTTTTTTTTTTTTTGATATCTTCAGTCTCTTATTTATTTCAACTGTGATCTTTATTTTTTTCTCTTCTACTAACATTGGGTTTTATTTATTCTTTTTCTAGTTCTGTTAGGTGTAAAGTTAGATTGTTTGAGATTTATCTTATTTCTGAGATAGGCTTGTATCACAACCAACCTCCTTCTTAGAACTGCTTTTACTATGTCCATAGATTTTGGATATTGTGTTTTCATTTTTATTTGTCTTCAGGTACTTTTAACTTTCACCTTTGATTTCATTAGTGACCCATTGGTTGTTTAGGAGCATATATTTTAGCCTCCACATGTTTGTGTTTTTTACTGTTTTTTTCCCCTTGTAGTTTATTTCTAGTCTCATACCTTTGTTATGAGAAAAATGCTTCCTGTGATTTCAGTCTTCTTAAATTATATTGAGACTTGTTTGGTGGCCTAGCTATATAGGATCTATCCTGGAGAATGTTTCATGTGCACTTGAAAAGAATGTGTATTCTGCTGCTTTTGGATGGAATGTTCTATATATTTCTATTAATTCCATCTAGTCTAATGGGTCTTTTAAGGCTAGTGTTTCCTTATTGATATTCTGGCTGGATGATCTGTTCATTGATATAAGTGGAATATTATAGTCCCCTACTATTATTGTGTTAGTGTCAATTTCTTTCTTTATGTCTGTTAATATTTGCTTTATGTATTTAGGTGCTCCTTTTTGGGTGCATATATATTTACAATTGTTATATCTTCTTGTTGGATTGATCTCTTTATCAGTATGTAATGCCCTTCTTTGTCTCATGTTACAGTCTTTGTTTTAAAATCTATTTTGCCTGATATAAGTATTGCTACCCCACCTGTCTTTTCATTTCCATTTACATGGAATACCTTTTCCATCCCCTCACTTGCAGTCTGTGTGTATCTTTAGATCTGAAGTGAGTCTCTTGTTGGCAGCATAGAATATAGGTGGGTCTTGGTTTTTGTTTTGTTTTGTTTTGAATCCATTCAGCCATTCTACATCTTTTGATTGGAGCATTTAGGTCATGCACATTTAAAGTAATTATTGATCAGTACATACTTATTGCCATTTTGTCAGTTGTTTTCTGGTTATTTTTGTTGTTTTTCTCTGTTCCTTTCTTCCCTGTGACTTGATGACTATATTTAGTGTTATTTTTGTATTCTTTTCTTTTTTCTAGTGTGTATCTATTATAGATTTTTGGTTTGTAGTTACCATGAAGTTCATGTATAAACGTGATTATTTTAAGTTGATGATCTTTTAAGATCTTTTAAGTTTGAATTCATTCTAACCACTCTACATTTTTACTCCCCCACAACAGATTTAATATTTTTGACATATTTTACATCTTTTTGTTTTTTTGGTTTTCTTTGTGCGGTACGTGGGTACATCTTTTTGTTTTGTGTAGCCCTTAACTACTTATCGTGGCTATAGGTGATATTACTACTTTTGTCTTTTAACCTTCCTACTAACTTTATAAATTGTTGATCTACTACTTTTACTATATGTTTGCCTTTACCAATGAGATTTTTCCTTGTGTAGTTTTTATATTTCTAGTTGTGGTCTTTTCCACTTAGAGAAGTCCCTTGGATGTTTCTTTTAAAACCAGTTTAGTGGTACTGCTCTCTTTTAAATTTTGCTTGTCTGTAAAACTCCATCTCTCCTTCAAATTGGAATGATAGTTTTGCTGAGTAGAATATTCTTGATTGTAGGTTTTTTTCCCTTTCATCACTTTGAATATATCATGCCACTCCCTTTGGACTGCAAATTTTCTGCTGATAAAACCCTAAAAACCCTAGTGGTTTTTTTCTTGCTGTTTTTTAATATTCTCTCCTTATCTTTAATTTTTGCCATTTTCATTATATGTCTTGGTGTGGATTTGTTTGGTGTCATCTTCTTTGGCACTCTGTGCTTCTGGACCTGGATGTCTGTTTCCTTTCCCAGGTTAGAGAAGTTTTCAGCCATTATTTCTTCAAATAAGTTCTCAGCCTCTTTTTCTCTCTCTTTTCTTTCTTGGACCCCTATATGTGAATGTTAGTATGCTTGATGTTGTCTCAGAGGTTTTATTTTTTCACATAATCTTTTCTTTGTTCTGTACAGCTTGGATAACTTCCACTACTCTGTCTTCCAGTTTGCTGATCTGTTCCTCTGTATCATCTGATTGCATGTTGATTCCTTTCAGTTTCTTTTTTATTTCAGTTATTGTATTCTTCATTATCTTAGTGCAAATAAAATTATTTATAATGAGATTTATGTTATGTTATGTTATCTTATTGTGGTAAAACACATAAAATAAATTTACTCTCACAATTTTTAAGTGTAATTACAGTATTGTTAACTATTATATATGCACAATATTGTATAACAGCTCTCTACAAATTTTTCATCTTGCATAACTGAAATTCTGTGCTCACTGAACAACAACTCCCTGTTTCCCCCTCCTGTAGACCCTGGAAACCACCATTCTACTTTTTGTTTCTATGATTTGATTATTTTAGGTACCTCATATATGTGGAATAATGCAGTATTTGTGTTTTTATGATTGACTTATTTCACTTAGCATAATGTCCTCAAGTTTCATGTATGTTGTAGCATATGCCAGGATTTCCTTCTTTTTTAAGGCTGAATGATTTCTCTTTCTCTCTCTCTCTCTCTCTCTCTCTCTCTCTCTCTCTCTCTCTGTGTATCACATTTTCTTTATCCATTCATTTGTGGATGAACATTTTGATTTCTTCCACTTCTTAGCTATTGTGAATTATGCTGCAGTGAACACGGATGTGTCAATATCTCTTTGCAATTCTGTTTTCAATACTTTTTGATACATATCTAGAAGTTGGATTGCTGGGTCATATGGTAGTTCTATTTTAATTTTTTTTGAGAAACTTCCATAGTAACCATATTATTTTACAGTCCCACCAACAGTGTGCAAGTGTTCCATTTTTTTCTACATGCTTACCAACACTTGTTATTTTCTTTTTTTGTTGTTTTGTTTTGCTTTGCTTTTTAAAAATAGTTGCTATCCTAATGGGTGTTAGATAATATCTCATTGTGGTTTTTATTTGCATTTCCCTGATGATTGATTAGTGCTGTTGAGCATCTTTTTTATATACTTCTTTGGCCATTTGTATATCTTCATTAAAGAAATTTCTGTTCAAGTCCATTGCCCATTTTCAAATTGAGATTCTGTTGTTGTTATTGAGTTGGAGAAGTTCTTTCTCTAGTCTGGATATTAACCCCTTATCTGATATATGGTTTGCAAATATTTTCTTCCATTCCATAAGTTGCCTTTTCATTTTGCTGATTTTTTTCTTTTGTTGTGCAGAAGTTTTAAAGTTTGATGTAGTCCCATTTATCATGTTTGCTTTTGTTACCTATGCTTTTGGTATTACTGCACACTCCAGTGTCATGAAGCTTTCCTCCTATGATTTCTTTTAGAGGTTTTATAGTTTCACATCTTACGTTTAGGTCTTTAATTCATTTTGAATTAATTTTTTTTTGGTTTTGTTTTGGTTTCTTTTGCGGTACGCAGGCCTCTCACTGTTGTGGCCTCTCCCGTTGCAGAGCACAGGCTCTGGACGTGCAGGCTCAGCGGCCATGGCTCACGGGCCTAGCCGCTGCACAGCATGTGGGATCTTCCCGGACCGGGGCATGAACCCGTGTCCCCTGCATCAGCAGACGGACTCTCAACCATTGCACCACCAGGGAAGCCCCATTTTGAATTAATTTTTGCATATGATGTAAGATAAGGTTCATCTTCATAGTTTTGTGTGTGGATATCCATTTTTCCCAACGTTAGTTGTTGAAGAGACTATCCTTTCTCCATTGTGTAGTCTTGACACCCTTGCTGAAGATCATTTCATCATATATGTGAAGGTTTTCCTGGGATTTCTATTCTTTTCCATTGGCCTATGTGTCTGCCTTTATGCTGATACTATACTATTTTGATTATTGCAGCTTTGTAAAATGTTTTGAAATTAGGAAGGATGAGGCCTCCAGATATGTTCTTCTTTCTCAAGTTGTTTTGGATATTTGAGAACCTTTTAGATTCTATATGAATTTTAAGATGATTTTTTAAATTTATGCAAAAAATATTGTCATTGAGATTTTGACAGGGATTACATTGAATTTGTAGATTGTTTTGGGTAGATTGCTTTGGGTAGTAATTTAACAATGGTAAGTCTTCCAGTCCTTGAACATGGGATGCTTTCCATTTATTTGTGTTGTCTTTAATTTCTTTCAGCAATATTTTGTAGTTTTTAGTGTACAAGTTTTTCATCTCTTTGTTAAAGCTTATTCCTATTTTATTATTTTGGATGTTATTTTAAATGGGGTTGCTTCTTTCTTCATTTCTTTTTCAGATATTTCCTTGTTAGTGTATAGAAAGGCAATTGATGGTTGAGTGTTGATTTTGTATTCTAGAGCTTTGTTGAATTTGTTTATTATTTCTAACAGGGTTTTTTATTGTGTGGAAACTTTAGTGTTTTCTCCACCATTATAGTATTACAGTATTCTTTATTTGTTTATATATTTAACTTTACCAATGAGCTTTATATTTTTGTGTGCTTTCATGTTGCTGTCTAGTGCCCTTTTGCTGCAACTTGCAGGACTTTCTTTAGTATTTCTTATAAGGCAGGCTTAGTGATGATGAAATACCTCAGCTTTTGTTTACCCAGTGTGGTATTTATTTCTCCCTCATTTTTAAAGGACAGTGTTGCTGGATAGAGTATTCTTGGTTGGCAGTTAATTATTTCAGTGGCAGTGCTTTGTATATACCATTCCAATCCCTTTGGCCTGTAAAGTTTCTCCTGACACCATTTGGTGATAATTTTATGGGCGCTCCATTGTAGAGTTACAACTCCATTGTTACTTTTCTCTTGCTGCTTTCAACATTCTCTCTTTGTCTTTGACTTTTGACAGTGTCTTGGGGTGGGTCTCTCTGAGCATCTTGGTTGTAGTCTTTTAAACTTCTTGAATGTGGATGTCCATCTCCTGCCTCAGATTTAGGGAATTTTTTTTAGGCCATTTAGGCCATTATTTAGGCCATTATTTCTTCAAGTAAGCTCTCTCTCCCACCAGAGTTTTATCTCTGTCTCTTTTCCTTCTGGAATTCTCATAATGCATATGCTGTTCTATTTTATGCTATCTCATAAATCCTTTAAAATTTCTTCATTGTTTTTTATTTTTTCTCCTTTGACTTAATAATTTTAAAAGACCTGTCCTTGAGTTCACGCAGTCTTTCCTCTGCTTGAGCAAATCTTCTGTTGAACTCCTCTAGTGAATTTTTTCAATCCAGTTATTGTATTCTTTAGCTCCAGAATTTCTGTTTGGGTTTTCTAATAGTTTCTATCTCATGATATCCTCATCTAGTTCATGCAACATTTTTATGATTTTGTTTAGTTTTCTGTATTCTTTTGTAGATCACTGAGCTTCTTTAAGGCAATTATTTTGAATTATTTGTCAAGTAGTTCATAGATCTTCATTTATTTGGGGTTGGTTTCTGGAAATTTATTTTGTTCCTTTGATATAGTCATGTTCACCTGCTTCCTTGTGTGAGTTGTGATTTTTTGCTGAGGTTTGTGCATCTGTATGAACAGCCACCTCTCCCAATCTGTATGGATTGGCTTCATACAGAGGAATACCTTCAATAATCACCCCACCAAGAGATTCTTGGGGCATCTGAAACCTTTTTGGAGGGATGCTACTACTCTAGACTTGCACATGTGATTTTCTTATTAGAGATAACTGCCAGTTTCTTTTTCCCTAGCTTGTAATATCTTGCTCCCTCTGCTGCCTATCTGTGGTACTGCAGGTTCTCTGGCTCTACAGCAACAAGATAACCCACTTTACTTTGCCTTAGTAGCCCTCAGGCTTCAGAATATGCCAACTCCCTGCCATTTCCCACAAACAGGTAGGACAGATAGCGGTCCCTTGGGCACCTCTCTGAAAATGTGGGTGTACAATCCAGTCTTTTCCCTTCATACCAACCTGTGGGAGAAGTCATAAGATGGGCTTCTTCTCCTGTTTATGCTGAACTGTGATGGTCTCTACTGTGCTACTGCAGACCTTCTGGTGCAGCAGCAAGCCACTCCCCTCCACCCCTTCACTTTCGTCAGCCTCTAGGCACCTAGCAAGCAGAAATAATAGTCCTGCAAAAAGCTAGATCATTGAACTTAGGTTCCACTTTTCTCTTTCCCTTGAAGGAGAAACTGAATCAAACTGAAGTATGCTGGCTTGGGAAAGGGCCTGTCATATATAAATTGAAATGGCTCTTCTTACCTGTTTCAATGTGGCTCTTCTCAGCTTTGTGCCCACCTGGGATACTACAAATTCTTAATTGTTTTCTGAAATTCTCATAAAAGTATTTTGGTCCATATATTAATTCAGTGTCTCTGTGGGCAAGTGAAGGCTTGTGCTTCCTATTCCACTGTGTTGCTGATGTCACTCCAGTTATAATGAGCATTTGTATCTTAAAATGCTGGATTTCTAATTTGATGCAAATAAACTTTCTTAAAGTTACTTTTTACACCAAAATTGAGTGAAGTAATTCATCTGTAACTCACAGTTTTTACTTAATAATTAGTTTACCACTGAGTTTTATACAGGTAAAATATCTTGTTAGAATTTCATTAAACTTGATTATTCTAGCTCTATTTGACTTTGAACTTTAATAAGATGAATACTCAAGAGTTATCCATGGAAGAGTATCAGTTTTAAGATTTGTTGTTTCTAGATGACAGAATGAAAAAAAGGATCATTGTACATATGTGAAGAAGCAAATATTCATCAGTGGGAGGGAAAAAAGATCTTGATTTAGTATTTGAAATATTACTAATTTATTTAAAATTGCTAGAGTTCAGCAGCTATTGGGATTTTGCTCAAGAGAATGAGGGATTTTATACTAGTTATAGGGAAAAGAAAAAGTTATAGAGAAAAACTAAAGGTGTAGGATATCTTAGAATATGAACTTATTCTAAAAAAATGGGTCTATAGTGGTTGAGAAAAAGACTAGATGGTTTGACCAATGTCTTTTACCTTCAGTTTGTGCCCTGTTATGCACTTATGGCAATTATAGGGTCAATATTTCATTGCTTTTGTCCAAAGGTCATTCATTAAAAGATCTGTGGAGAAGAGTGTAGAGTATGGTATTTAGAATGGATTCTAGAGATAAGAACAGAACAAGATAACTTTTTGTATGTATAATAAAGTTACATTTTAGAATAGAATTTTGAATAAAAATGAGCAAACCAATGACATTATAGTTACCTGTAATTATTAAATAAATGTTGGCTCTAATTTTTCGAAGCAACCCCACCCCAATAGATGTATTCTGAATTATAATCTCGGCTCTCCTGAGGAGTAATTTAGTCTTTTCTTCAAGTATTTCTAAGGAGTTTCTATGTAAACATCTATAAGCACATACTGGTGTCATTCCAGGTACATGGAGTGGATTAACAGATTATAAAATAAGTTTTCCAAAGTGGGTTGTACATGAAAATCTATTTTGCTTTGAGAAGATAATAGAACTTCCTCAGAAATTTTTTTTTTAGTTTATTCTTTTAAAAGTTTTCTCAGTGTGTGTGCATAAATTTAAAAATTATCTATAGTATAGAATTATTTTAAAAATTAATAAGTATGTTGGGAAACTTTTTACAGGTAAAAGAATGTATTAAATTCAGGTCCATTAAGATACAAGGAATGGAACTTTTAGGTTACATCGTGGCAGTGCTCTATTTTTAGCAGCTTTATTGAGGGATAATTTACACACCATAAAATTAACTCTTTGTAAGTATATAATTCAGTGATGTTTTGTAAATTTATTGATTGCACAAAGATCACAATAAACCAGTCAGAATATTTCCATCACTTCCCAAATTTCCTGATATCCATTTGCAGTCAATCCCTGTTCCCTCTCTTTTCTGTCTCTATAAATATGCCTTTTTGGACGTTTCATGTAAATTGAATCATATACTATGTAGTCTTTTGCATCTGACATCTTTAATTTATCTTAATGTTTTTGAGGTTCACCCATGTGGTTGTATGTATCCATAGTTCACTCCTTTTTATTGCTTAATAATATTACAGTGTATAGATAGACCACATTTTATTCATCTACTCACTAGTTGACATTTTGATTGTTTCCAGTTTTTGCCTACTATGAATAACATTGCTATGAATATCTCCCTAGAAGTATTTGTGTGAACATACGTTTTCATTTTCTTGGTTAGATTCCTAGGTGTGGAATTGCTGGGTAGTAGGGTAACTTTATGTTTAACTGTCTAACAGAGTTTGAGTTTCTTCACATCTTTACTAACACTTTGTGGTTTTTTTTTTTGGGGGGGTGTATAGTTGTTTTACAATGTTGTGTTAGTTTCTACTGTACAGCAAAGTGGAGTTCCCTGTGCTATATAGCATGTTCTTATTAGTTATCTATTTTATACACATTAGTGTATATACGTCAATCCCAATCTCCCATTTCATCCTACCCCCCATCCCCTGACCCCCGCTTTCCCTGCTTGGTGTCCATACATTTGTTCTCTACATCTGTGTCTCTATTTCTTCCTTGCAAACCAGTTCATCTATACCATTTTTCTAGATTCCACATATATGTGTTAATATACGATATTTGTTTATCTCTTTCTGGCTTACTTCACGTAGGTGCATCCACGTCTCTGCAAATGACCCAGTGTCATTCCTTTTTATGGCTGAGTAATATGTACCACATCTTCTTTAGCCATTTATCTGTTGATGGACACTTAAGTGGCTTCCACGTCCTGACTATTGTAAATAGAGCTGCAATGAACATTGTGGTACATGTCTCTTTTTGAATTATGGTTTTCTCAGGGTATATGCCCAGTAGTGGGATTGCTGGGTCATATGGTAATTCTATTTTTAGTTTTTTAAGGAACCTCCATACTGTTCTCCATAGTGGCTATATCAATTTACATTCCCACCAGCAGTGCAAGAGTGTTCCCTTTGTTCCACATCCTCTTCAGCATTTACTGTTTGTAGATTTTCTGATGATGCCCAGTCTAACTGGTGTGAGGTGATACCTCACTGTAGTTTTGATTTGCATTTCTCTAATAATCAGTGATGTTGAGCAGCTTTTCATGTGCTTCTTGGCCATCTGTATGTCTTCTTTGGAGAAATGTCTATTTAGGTCTTCTGTCCATTTTTTGATTGGGTTTTTTTTTTTTTGATATTGAGCTGCACGAGCTATTTATATATTTTGGAGATTAATCCTTTGTCCATTGACTCATTTGCAAATATTTTCTCCCATTCTGAGGGTTGTCTTTTCATCTTGTTTATAGTTTCTCTTGCTGTGCAAAAGCTTTTAAATTTCATTAGGTGCCATTTGTTTAATTTTGTTTTTATTTCCATTACTCTAGGAGGTGGGTCAAAAAGATCTTGCTGTGATTTATGTCAAAGAGTATTCTTTTTATGTTTTCCTCTAAGAGTTTTTTTTTTTTTTTTTTGCGGTACACGGGCCTCTCACTGTTGTGGCCTCTCCCGTTGCGGAGCACAGGCTCCGGATGCGCAGGCTCAGTAGCCATGGCTCACGGGCCCAGCCGCTCCGCAGCATGTGGGATCCTCCCAGACCAGGGCATGAACCCGTGTCCCCTGCATCGGCAGGCGGACTCTCAACCACTGCACCACCAGGGAAGCCCCCTCTAAGAGTTTTATAGTGTCTGGTCTTACATTTAGGCCTGTGATCCATTTTGAGTTTATTCCTGTGCATTGCATTAGGGAGTGTTCTAATTTCATTCTTTTACATGTAGCTGTCCAGTTCTCCCAGCACCACTTACTGAAGAGGCTGTCTTTTCTCCATTGTATATCCTTGCCTCCTTTGTCATAGATCACTTGACCATAGGTGTGTGGGTTTATCTCTGGGCTTTCTATCCTTTTCCATTGGTCTATATTTCTGTTTTTGTGCCAGTATCATATTGTCTTGATTACTGTAGCTTTGTAGTAGAAGGTCAGGGAGTCTGATTCCTGCAGCTCTGTTTATTTTTCTCAAGATTGCCTTGGCTATTCAGGGTCTTTTTTGTCTCCATACAAATTTTAAGATTTTTTGTTCTAGTTCTGTAAAAAAATGCCATTGGTAATCCAATAGGGATTGCATTGAATCTGTAGATTGCTTTGGGTAGTATAATCATTTTCACAGAATTGATTTTTCCAAAATAAGTACATGGTATATCTCTCCGTTTGTGTCATCTTTGACTTCTTTCATCAGTGTCTTATAGTTTTCTGAGTACAGGTCTTTTACCTCCTTAGGTAGGTTTATTCCTAGGTATTTTATACTTTTTGTTGCAATGGTGAACGGGATTGTTTTCTTAATTTCTCTTTCTGATCTTTCGTTGTTAGTGTATAGGAATGCAAGAGATTTCTGTGCATTAATTTTGTATCCTGCAACTGTACCAAATTCATTCTTTATTAGTTTTCTGGTGGCATCTTTAGGATTTTCTATGCATAGTATCATGTCCTCTGCAAACAGTGACAGTTTTACTTCTTCTTTTCCAATTTGTATTCTCTTTATTTCTTTTTCTTCTCTGATTGCCGTGGCTAGGACTTCCAAAACTGTTGAATAATAGTGGTGAGAGTGGACATCCTTTTCTTTTTCCTGATCTTAGAGGAAATGGTTTCAGTTTTTCACCATTGAGAATGATGTTAGCTGTGGATTTGTTGTATATGGCCTTTATTATGTTGAGGTAGGTTCCCTCTGTGCCCACTTTCTGCAGAGTTTTTATCATAAATGGGTGTTGAATTTTGTTGAAAGCTTTTTCTGCATCTATTAAGATGATTATATGGTTTTTATTCTTCAATTTGTCAATATGGTGTATCACATTGTTTGATTTGTATATATTGAAGAATTCTTGCATCCCTAGGATAAATCCTACTTGATCATGGTGTATGATCCTTTTAATGTGTTGTTGGATTCTGTTTGCTAGTATTTTGCTGAGGATTTTTGCATCTGTATTCATCAGTGATATTGGTCTGTAATTTTCTTTTTTTGTAGTATCTCTCTCTGGTTTTGGTATCAGGGTGATGGTGGCCTTTTAGAATGAGTTTCGGAGTGTTCCTTCCTCTGCAGTTTTTTGGAAGAGTTGGAGAAGGATGGGTGTGGTGTTAGCTCTTCTCTAAATGTTTGATAGAATTCACCTGTGAAGCCATCTGGTCCTGGACTTTTGTTTGTTGGAAGATTTTTAATCACATTTTCAATTTCATTACTTGTGATTGGTCTGTTCACATTTTCTATATCTTCCTGGTTCAGTCTTGGAAGGTTATACCTTTCTAAGAATTTGTCCATTTCTTCCAGATTGTCCACTTTATTGGCATAGAGTTGCTTGTAGTAGTCTCTTAGGATGCTTTGTATTTCTGCAGTGTATATTGTAACTTCTCCTTTTCCATTTCTAATTTTATTAATTTGTGTCCTCTCCTTATATTTTTGATGAGTCTGGCTAAAGGTTTATCAATCTTGTTTATCTTCTCTAAAGAACCAGCTTTTAGTTTTGTTGATCTTTGCTATTGTTTTGTTTCTATTTCATTTATTTCTGCTCTGATCTTTATGTTTTCTTTCCTCTTACTAACTTTGGGCTTTTTTTGTTCTTTTTCTCTAGTTCCTTTAGGTGTAGGGTTAATTTGCTTGTTTGAGATTTTTCTTGTTTCTTGAGATAGGATTTGTATTGCTATAAACTTCCCTCTTAGAACTGCTTTTGCTGCATCCCATAGGTTTTGGGTCATCGTGTTTTCCTTGTCATTTGTCTCTAGGTATTTTTTGATTTCCTCTTTGATTTCTTCAGTGATTTCTTGGTTATTTAGTAGCCTATTGTTTAGCCTCCATATGTTTGTGTTTTTTACGTTTTTTTCCCTGTAACTTATTTGTAATCTCATAGCGTTGTGGTCAGAAAAGATACTTGATATGATTTCAATTTTCTTAAATTTACCAAGGTTTGATTTGTGACTCAAGATGTGATCTATCCTGGAGAATATTCTGTGTGCACTTGAGAAGAAAGTTTAATCTGCTTTTTTCTGATGGAGTGTCCTACAAATATCAATTAAATCTATCTGACCTATTGTGTCATTTAAAGCTTGTGTTTCCTTCTTAATTTTCTGTCTACATGATCTGTCCATTGGTGTAAGTGACGTGATAAAGTCCCCTACTATTATTGTGTTACTGTCAATTTCCCCTTTCATGGCTGTTAGCATTTGCCTTATGCATTGAGGTGCTCCTGTGTTTAGTGCATATATATTTATAATTGTTATATCTTCTTCTTGGATTGTTCCCTTGATCATTATGTAATGTCTTTCCTTGTCTCTTGTGACATTCTTTATTTTAAAGTCTATTTTATCTGATATGAGTATTGCTACTCCAGCTTTCTTTTGATTTTCATTTGCATGGAATATCTTTTTCCATCCCCTCACTTTCAGTTTGTATGTGTACCTAGGTCTAAGTGGGTATCTTGTAGGCAGCATGTATACGGGTGTTGTTTTTGTATCCATTCAGCCAGTATATGTCTTTGGTTGGAACATTTAATGCATTCACATTTAAGGTATATCAATATATATGTTCCTATTACCATTTTATTAATTGTTTTGGGTTTGTTTTTTAGGTCCTTTTCTTCTCTTGTGTTTCCCACTTAGAGAAGTTCCTTTAGAATTTTCTGTAGAGCTCGTTTGGTGGTGCTGAATTCTCTTAGCTTTTGCTTGTCTGCAAAGCTTTTGATTTCTCCATTGTACCTGAATGAGATCCTTGCTAGGTAGAGTATTCTTGGTTGTAGCTTCTTCCCTTTCATCACTTTAGATATATTGTACCACTCCCTTCTGGCTTGCAGAGTTTAAGGGAGTTGCCTTGCATATTATTTGTCATTTTTCTCTTGTTGCTTTTAATAATTTTTCTTTGTCTTTAATTTTTGTCAATTTGATTACTATCTGTCTCAGCATGTTTCTCCTTGGGTTTATCCTGCCTGGAACTTTCTGCGCTTCCTGGACTTAGGTGGCTATTTCCTTTCCCTTGTTAGGGAAATTTTTCACTAAAATCTCTTCAGATATTTTCTCGGGTCCTTTCTCTGTCTCTTCTCCTTCTGGGACCCCTATAATGCGAATGTTGGTGCATTTAATGTTGTCCCAGAGGTCTCTTAGGCTGTCTTCATTTCTTTTCATTCTTTTTTCTTTATTCTGTTCCATGGCAGTGATTTCCACCATTCTGTCTTCCAGGTCACTTACTCATTCTTCTGGGTAGAGCTCGTGTTGCTCTGGTGGGCAGAGCTCAGTAAAAGTTTAATATGCTTGTCTGCTGATGGGTGGGGCTGTGTTCCCTCCCCGTTGGTTCTTTGGCCTGAGGCAACCCAGCACTGCAGCTACAGGCTCTTTGGTGGGGCTAATGGTGGACTCTGGGAGGCCTCACACCAATGAGTACTTCCCAGAACTTCTGCTGCCAATGTCTTTTCCCCCGCAGTGAGTCGCAGCTGCCCCTCCGCCTCTGCAGGAGACCCTCTGATACTAGCAGGTAGGTCTGCTTCAGTCTCCTATGGGGTCACTGCTCCTTCCCCCGGGTCCTCATGTGCACACTATTTTGTGTGTGCCCTCCAAGTGTGGAGTTTCTGTTTCCCCCCAGTCCTGTTGAAGTCCTGCAGTCAAATCTCACTGGCCTTCAAAGTCCAGTTCTCTGGGGACTCCTCATCCCATTGCCAGACCCCCAGCTTGGGAAGCCTCACGTGGGGCTCAGAACCTTCGCTCCAGTGGGTGAACTTCTGCGGTATAATTGTTCTCCTTTTGTGTATCGCCCACCCAGCAGTTATGGGATTTGATTTTATTGTGATGGCACCCCGTTTATCATCTCATTGCAGCTTCTCCTTTGTCTTTGGATGTGGGGTATCTTTTTTGGTGAGTTCCAGTGTCTTCCTGTCTATGATTGTTCAGCAGTTAGTTATGATTCCCGTGCTCTTGCAAGAGGGAGTGAGCGTATGTCCTTCTACTCCACCATCTTGAACCAATCACACTTTGTGTTTTCTACCTATTGTAGCTGTTCTAATAGGTGAATAGTGGTATCTAACTGAGGTTTTAACTTGAGTTTCCCTGTTGAAAGTCAATATTGTTGAGCATATTTTTACACAATTATTAACCATTCACTTATCTTCATTGAAATGTCTTTTTAAATAGTTTGCTCATTTTTGAATTGAGTTGTTTGTTATTATTGAATTCTAAGCATTTTATATATTATATATAAAAATCCTTTACAGAAATATGATCTGAAAGTACTTTCTTCAAGTTTGTGGCTTGTCTTTTTATTGTATTAATGGTGTGTTTTGAATGTGAAAAAGTTTTAATTTTAAGGAAGTTCAGTTTATCAACTTTTTCTTTTATGGACTGTGCTTTGTTGTCATGCCTAAGAACTCTTTGCCTAATTCAATGCACAAAGATTTTATTTTATGTTTTCTTCTAAAGAGTTTATAGCATTAGATCTTATTGTTTAGGGTTATAATCCATTTTGAGATCATTTGCATATATTATGAGGTAAGGGTCTAAGTTGATTTTTGACATATGAATATTCCATTACCATATGTTGAAAAGACTTTCACTATTGTAATGTCTTGGCATTTTTATTGAAAATCATTTGATCATGAATATATAATTACTTATGGATTTGCAATTCTATTCCGCTGACCTAAATGTCTATTTTTATACTGATATCATATTGTCTTAATTATTGTAGCTTTGTGGTATGTTTTGAAATCAGATAATGTAAGTCTGATTTTGTGTTAAAAAAAAAAAAAACTGTTTTGTCTATTCCTGGTCCTTCTCATTTCTGTATAAATTTAGGGATTAGCTTGTAAATCTACAAAATATATTACTTGAATTTCAATAGCAGTTGGGTTGAATCTATAGATCATTTTGAGGAGAATTGTCATTTTAACAATATTGTTTTCAAATTTATGAATGTGGAATATCTCCCTACTTATTTACTCTTCAATTTATCCAAGCAGGGTTTTGTAGTTTGTTCGTTTGTTTCATATAATAGACTTTTTAAAAAGAGCAGTTTTAGGTTCACGGCAAAATTGAGAAGAAGGTAGACATATCTCCCTGTCCCCACATATGAATAGCATCTCATGCTCTAAACAACTCCCCGCAGAGTGGTGCATTTGTTGTAACTGATGAACCTACATTGATACATCATTATCACCCACAGTTCATGGTTTACATTTAGGGCTTACTCTTGGTGTTATATATTCTATGCTTTGAACAAATGTACAATGACATGTATCCACCATTACAGTATCATATGGAATAGTTTCACTGTCCTAAAAATCCTCTATTCTCTGCCTGTTCATCCCTCCCTTTCCTCTAATCCCTGGCAACCACTGATCTTTCTGCTGTCTCCATATTTTTTTTAGAATGTCAGGTAGTTGGAGTCATATAGTATGTAGCCATTTTATATTGGTTTCTTTCATTAGCAATATGCATTGAAAGTTCTTCCATGTCTTTTCAGGGCTTCATAGTTCATTTATTTTCAGCACTGAACAAAATTCCATTGTCTGGATGTACTACAGTTTATTTATCCATTCACCTACTGAAGGGCCTCTTGGTCACTTCCAAGGTTAGGCAGTTAGAAATAGAAATTCTATAGACATCTGTGTGCAGGTTTTTTAGTGGACATACATTTTCAGATCCGTCGGGTAAGTACCAGGGAGTGCGGTTGCTGGATTGTATGGTAAGTGTATATTTAGTTTTTTAAGAAACCACCAAATTGTCTTCCAAAGTGGCTGAACCATTTTTCCTTCCCAACAGCAATGAATGAGGGTTCCTGTTGCTCTACAATCCCACCAGCACTTGGTGCTGTCAGTATTCTGCATTTTGGCTATTCTAAAGGTGTGTAGTTTATAGCTCATTGTTGTTTTAATTGGCACTTCCCTGATGATGTATACTGTAGAGCGTCTTTTTGTATGCTTATTTGCCATCTGTATGTCTTCTTTGGTGAGGTATCTGTTAAAAAGTCTTTGGCCCAGTTTTTGAGTTTTTTCCTTTCTTATTGTTGAGCTTTAAGAATTCTTTCTATATTTGGATAATAATCTTTTATAAAATACACCTTTTGCAAATATTTTCTCTCAGTTACAGAGCAGACACTTTTAATTTTAACGAAGTCCAGCTTATGAATTCTTTCTTTTGTGGATTGTGCATTTGGTGTTGTATCTAAAAAGTCCCCAACCTAAGGTCTTCTAGATTTTCTCCTATGTTATCTTTTAGGCATTTAATAGTTTCGTGTTTTACATTTAGTCTATGATCTATTTTGGTTTAATTTTTGTGTATTGTGAAGGTTATAATGTCTGTCTAGACTTTTTTTTTTCCCTATGGATGTCCAAGTGTTCCAGCCGCATTTGTTGAAAAGACTGCCTTTGCTCTGTTGAACTGCTGTTACTCTCTTGTCAAAGATCAGTTGACTATATTTATATGGGAAGGATTGGTATTGTTTCTTCATTAAATATGTTAGAATTAATCAGTGAAGCTTTTTTTTAATTTTTAAAAATAAATAAGATTTTATTAAACTTTTGTTTACCTCCCAGTAATGGCTTCACATTAAATTTAGAATAAATTAGAAACAAATAGAAAGGAATTTCCAATTCCTTACCATGGTCTATAGGGACCAATGTATAGGGACACTGTCTACATTTGACTTCACCATATAATACTTTCTTACTTGCATACTATGCTCTAGCAACATGGGTCTTTTTATGAATATTAAGCACTCTAGTATTAGGGGCTTTTCACTTGAAGTTCCTTCTATTGCTATTTCTTTCTCATCAATTATATCTTAGCTCAAATGTAATTGTCTCATAGCATTCTCAGTCCAATCACCTTCACTGCTACTCCAGTGACTCTCTACCCTCTTATTTTTTCCCAGAACTGT
The DNA here is from genome assembly GCA_004363435.1 of Platanista minor. Taxonomy (NCBI): domain Eukaryota; kingdom Metazoa; phylum Chordata; class Mammalia; order Artiodactyla; family Platanistidae; genus Platanista; species Platanista minor. The sequence goes on along the minus strand of RJWK010021054.1, from coordinate 6,931 downwards.
TTACTATTTGAAATTCTTATTTATTTATTTGTATGTCTAGATTTATTTTTTGTCTCTTCTCCCTTAAACATATGCTCTGTAAAGACAGCTACCTGGCCATTCTCATTCATTTCTATCTCCCTTGACTTAGCACAGTGTCTGCCACTTAGTCAAACCTCAATCATTATTTGTGAAATAAATGAATAAAATGATTATCTCAGGGTCTTGCTTGAATTTTGGAAAGAATTAGATAGTATGCTCTTTTTTGATTACCCTTAATTAAAACCTTTAAAAATAGATAAAAACAATTTGATAAACAGAAATCATTAGAGATCCATTTTCTTTGGTAAATAGCATTAACAAAAGTGCAGTTTCAGTGTTTTCAACATTCTTTTGCTCATATGAAGAATAAGAAATCATAGAATTGGTTGGGATCTTCAGATTCAATCCCTTCTTCCCCAAAAGGAAACTAACTGAACATATACTTCCCTGTGCTCATTTTAAAGATCTCAAGAGATAAGTATTCCATAAAACAGTCTTGTGGTGTTAGTAACCTTAAGCACCTTGAGGCTAAGGTTTTCTTTCTTATATTTTTCACTTGTTTAAATACATCAGCCTCTAATGGAAGATACAAGGCAATTCTCATCTTTGTAATGAAAAGATTCCCCTGAAGTTTTGGCTGACTTAAAATTTTAAACTTCTAGGAACATAGATGAAATTGTGTGTTATACATTTATAAAATTTTATTTAGAAATTTAATTTCTGTTTTTCCATGAAAACATTAGTTAATAAATGTTGCTTTTTTTTCCATTCTCACATGTCATGGAATTATTGTACTCAGATTTATCTTGGTGAACTCAGTAATCTACCACTACAGTGTCTTTATCAACACTTCAACCTATTTTTTGAGTCATCTAATACCACTTTCCATCTAATAGATTTTCAAAGTGCATAATCTTACCTTAAAAGTAGTTTGAGATATGGCAGTTTTGCAGTCAGCATATGGTAGTCTCTAAAATTCTATTCAAGCTACTAGTAATTATTTATATGACATTATAAAAGTTCTTATTTCTACTCACTTTATTTACTATGTTTGTTAATCACTCCCCTTTGTATATGTGAGTGTTGCTTTTGTTTTGATAATGTGATCTTTAAAAAGCTTGTTTCCATAGCCATGAATCTGTTACAATTAGGAGATCCCACTCCAGGTATAATTATTGAATCTGTATTTAATGTTTTGTATCTTTTTATCATTTTTATTTATTTAATTAGTCCTATGAGTCGACATATTTAAGCATCCCAAATTAGCATAGATTATAAACTAATGCATCTTCCCCAAATCACACTTTGTTGTTTAAATAAACATTGAGTGTCCTTTTATGTCAAATATTCTGAAAGCCCTCAACTGTAGTGTAATTTTCTTTTTCTTTTAAGAGATCATTTAGGTGAGAAATCATGTTTTGAATTTTGCCAGATAAGGATTTTAAAGAATTTTTTTCTTGTCCTCTATTTTTCAAACTTCCAGCAATAGAAGTTTTTTCTCCCCTCAGTTTAGTGCAGATTTTTCTCTCCTACCTGCTTTTGAAATTTGTACATAAATAATCATTTTATTTTACCTGTTAACCATCACCATAAAGAAAGATTCCTAATTGGTTGTACATTTTTGCAGTGAATTTGAATACTATGTGCTTTGCGAGACTGTAAGGTCTGTGAGTGTTGATTTACTTAAAAAAAATGAATAAGAGCAGGTCAGTGACTCACTGTTTTAACAATAAAGTATGTATTTGACCTATTATGATTAGTTTTGCATTTTTAGATGTGTAACTCAAATTTTAAGCAGAAAATTTTAATAACTTTATAACTATAAAATATTATTGTTAACAAATCTTTAAGATGGATAGGTCATATGTAATGCCCGTACCAGAAATTGTGTAGTGGTTAAAATATGACTTTGGGGCAAGATTGCCTGGGTTTAAATCCTGATTCTTCCCTTACAAGCCATGCAATTTTTGAGAAAATCTTGTGTGTCCCAATATCCTCATATATAAAATGAGGGTGATAAAAATAGTACTTACTTTATAGAATTATTGTAAGGATTAGATAAGTAATTTGACAGACACTTAGAAAATGTCTGCTGCATAGCAAGCATTATGTGTTTGCTATTGTTATTATAATCAATAATAGCAGTAAAATGTCCAGCAGCAGAACTTAGTCTTAACACCAACCCATCCAATTGTGGTTCATTTTTACCTATCAAACTGCTTTAATTCAAAATATATTTAACTACTATTAGTTAACTGTCTTTAGGTGAGAAATGCTTTCCTGCCAATTAGATGTTTATCATTCATTGATAGTTCTGTTTGACAGAAATCGAATTAACTACAAATAAGACTAAATGTGATAGGAAGGAAGCCAGTGTTTATTGATCACGTGCTTAGCATTGTGCTAAGAATTCCTTAATCTCTTTTTATTTAATTCCAGACTCTTCTGAATAGGCATTACAATTCTAACTAAGTTATCCAACTAAGCTTTAGCTAGTTTAGAGTGGTGCTTCTCAGACCTGAATGTGCTGATGAGTTACCTGGGAATCTTGCTCAAGTGCACATTCTGAATCAGTAGGTTTGTGGTTGGCCTGAGGGTCTGCATTTCTAACAAACTCTTAGGTTTTGCCAGTACTGCTTATCTCAGACTACACTCTGAGCAGCAGCGGCTTAGATCATAAAGAAACATAACAAACATGCAATATTTGATAATATGCATCTGAAGGTTAAGCTAGTTTAGAGCATGATGTGACCACTGCTTGGAATCTGTACTGATTATTCATTGCTGCTTCCTGCATTTAACTTTGTGTGCTGAGTTTAATGCATGGTGGACTGATTATTGCCTTACTAGGAGATTTGTGGCCATATTGATGGTAGCTAGATTTGAACCTGTGTATACTCATGCATGTTCTTTAGAAAGCCTTGTTCCTGGTGTCTCAAGGAATCCATTTTCAGGGGTTGTTGTGAAATCTTTCTTTTGACCTAGTGTACACACAGTTTCAGCGTTCTAAGTGGTGAATTAAATATTTGATATTCGAAAAAAATCATCTTTGACATTGAACTTTAGGAGCTCCCTTCCTCCCCCCAGACCAGTCAAGTAGAACAATTAGAATACAGTGGTAGATTTAGACGTAATTGAAGATAGTCTAGTGCTTTGGCAATTTCAAAGATATTTTTAAATGCCTATTCCAGGATGTTTATTTTCTTATATTTTCTGCCATTCTCCTTCCCTCCCCCTCCATCCTAAGCTACACTTCTGTGGTGGTCTCCTGTAGTAGAGGAAGGGAAAACAAACTGGAGTTTGGAAGGATATAAAGGACCAGTATTTAAAAGAACATTTTTTAATTCTAGGCGTATTTTTGTTTGTTTGTTTTTTGCGGTACGCGGGCCTCTCACCGCTGTGGCGTCTCCCGTTGCGGAGCACAGGCTCCGGATGCGCAGGCTCAGCGGCCATGGCTCACGGGTCCAGCCGCTCCGCGGCATGTGGGATCTTCCCGGATCAGGGCACGAACCCGTGTTCCCTGCATCGGCAGGCGGACTCTCAACCACTGCGCCACCAGGGAAGCCCTCTAGGCATATTTTTAATGGAAAATTTTATTGAGATAATTGTAGGTTCACATGCAGTGGTAAGAAATAATGCATCGAGATCCGTTTACATTGGGGAAATAAATGAAGATCACCCAAACGAGAACAGATAGAGGCTCTTCAATTCAAGCTTGCTATAGCAAGGGAGCCAGCCACCATCACGTGCATTCAGTAGAGATTCAAAGGGAGGCAGGGGAGTAGGGAAGCTTTATAATGGAAAGAAGGGAAAGCCTCAGATGTGCTCTGACTAGAGATTGTTGGCATGAGGAAACTGGAGGTTGGCTAATTAGAAATGAGCCATCTTGGATGATTGGTTTGGAGAGCATATCTGACTTTCTCTAGTTGATCCTGAGTTGAAAGGGTGGCAGAAAATAGGGGAACTGGCAGTTACTGAATGAATCCTGACTGTTCTGGGCCAATTGCTGCAGAGGTTTGGCTTCCCAAGATGGTTGCTCCAGAGTTTATGGATCAGAGTACTATCGTCTTGTATGGTCTTGCCATTATCTCCTTGTATATGCAGACCCTCAACACTACCAAATTTCCCACAGTGTTAATAGCATTTTTGCCAAACTATAGTATAATAGCACAACCAGGATATTGACACTGTTGCAATCTACTGATCTTATTCAGATTTATCCAGTTTTATTTGTGTCTGTGTGTGTGTGTACATTTAGTTCTACACAATATTATCATGTGTGTAAGTTAATGTATCTACCACCACAGAAAAGATACTGAACAGGACAGTTTCATTACCACAAGGATCACTTGTGTTGCCCTTTTATAATGACACCAACTTCTCTCTCATCTCTAATCCCTTGCAACCACTTATCGGTTCTTTGTTTGTAAAATTTTGTCATTTCAGAAATGTTATATAATATAAATGGAATTATACAGTATGTGACCTTTTGGGATTGCTTTTTTCAGTCAGCTTAATCCTCTGGAAATTCCTTGTTTTCTTTTAAAACCATTTTAGTTGCTCATATAATACATGAAAAAATTCTTGTGCAACATTAAAATAGTAAAAATAAGTTTAAAGATTTCTTTAACTAAAAACACTCTCAAGCCTAGGCTCCCCCTTGAGATAATTATTTATTTAGACATTCTCTTATTGAGGTCATATATGTATATATATCCCGCCTCCCAAAAAATTTCTGGTACTATAAAAAAGCTACAGTGGACGTCCTTGTACATGCCTCCTTGTTTGCATCTGCCAGTTTTGCTCTATGTTTGACACCTAAAAGTGGGATTGTTGGGTAATAGCAAAGGTACCCAAGTTTGAGTAGATATAGCCAAATTTTCCTTTAAATTTGATGTACCCATTTGTATACCTACTAGTGGTACCCCAAAATGACCATTCCCTCAGATTATCCAATGTCTAATAGATTTAGAACTTCAATTTTTTTTTTTGGACAATCTTATGAGTGAAGAATGTATCTCATTTTTGTTTTAATTTATATTTCCCTGGTTACCAATGAGCGTAAGTATCTTTTAAAAAACATTTATTGTAGTTATTTGCACTATTTTTAATTCCTGTGTTGTGGTGTTCTCTTCATGTTCTTGTTCCATACTTATATTAGGTTAGTTTTGTTTTTCTTCTTGATTTAGAAGAGTTTTTAAAAGCAATTTATTCTGGGGCTTCCTTGGTGGCGCAGTGGTTGAGAGTCCGCCTGCCGATGCAGGGGACATGGGTTCGTGCCCCGGTCCGGGAATATCCTACATGCCGCAGAGCGGCTGGGCCCGTGAGCCATGGCCACTGAGCCTGTGTGTCCGGAGCCTGTGCTCCGCAACAGGAGAGGCCACAGTGGTGAGAGGCCCGCGTACCGCAAAAAAACCCAAAAAACAAAAAACAATTTATTCTGGATATAATCCACTGTTTGTTGTTTACACACGCAGTTGCATTCTATAGCTAATTTCTTAACATTGCATATGTTAACTGTTTGACATTTTAAATTTGGTGTTCACTTTATCACCTTATCTCTTTTTATGTCTTTTTAAGGAAGGTTATCCTACCTCTCATTTATAAACCTTCTGTTTTCTCAAAGTTTTGTGTTTCATAAGCTTTGGGATAGGTTTTCCCATATTCATGTTCTAGTTCAAGCCTACTCTGGTTAGGGTGTCTTCTTGATCTTTTCAGCTGAAGTGTCTGTCTTGGTTTTGACTAAGGGGTTACATATATTCATTGTCAAAATGAGCAAGATACCTTATATTCCATGCCAGTCTCATTTCTGATTCACGCGGACAGCTCTGCCTTCAGAAAAGCCTGGTAACATTGAAAGTACATACAATTCCAAATACAGAATTTTAAAGACATAGGATATGTGAATAGTAAAGTTTTGAGTAAGGTAAACTCCAAAACATCCATATAGATTTTAATTCCTCTCAAGACAGATCAACAACCCCAAATGTGATGATTCTACATATAGCTGATTTTGTGCTATCCCCTGAAAAACCAACTTGCTATCTAGTTTCTATAGAAATGAAAGATTTCATGACTTTTACAGTAAATGTTACATAAAGAAAAATTTACCCCATGGTTCTTGGCCAAATATGTGAGGTCAGATGGAAAATCTTTGGCAGATCCCCAGAGTTTAGTAGTATGAAAGTTTTAGTTTACTAATAAAAGTTTAAATTTATTTAAATTTTCAAATAGATTGTGTTATTTGAAGAGATAGGATAATGGCAAAAAGGAATATAATAACCTTGAGATTTTTAAATATTGATTTTGGAAACACTTCACACTGAAATCATTCAATATAATAATTAGTTGATCCAGTTTTTCTTCCTAATGTATTTATTATTCTTTTTAAAAATTTAATTTAATTTATTTTTTATACAGGAGGTCCTTATTAGTTATCCATTTTATACATATTAGTGTATATATGTCAATCCCGGTCTCCCAATTCATCCCCCCACCCCCCACCACCACTTTCTTCCCTTGGTGTCCATACGTTCTCTACATCTGTGTCTCTATTTATGCCCTGCAAACTGGTTCATCTGTACCCTTTTTCTAGGTTCCACATATATGCATTAATGTACGATATTTGTTTTTCTCTTTCTGACTTCACTCTGTATGGCAGTCTCTAGATCCATCCACGTCTCTACAAATGGCCCAATTTCGTTCCTTTTTATGGCTGAGTAATATTCCATTGTATATATGTACCACATCTTCCTTATCCATTTGTCTGTCGATGGGCATTTAGGTTGCTTCCATGGCCGGACTATCGTAAACAGTGCGGCCTTGAACATTGGGGTGCATGTGTCTTTTTGAATTATGGTTTTCTCTGGGTATATGCCCAGTAGTGGGATTGCTGGGTCATATGGTAATT
>RJWK010021053.1:0-31004 GCA_004363435.1 Platanista minor | reverse complement strand
CCGCCTGCCGATGCAGGGGATGCGGGTTCGTGCCCCGGTCCGGGAAGATCCCACATGCCGCGGAGCGGCCGGGCCTGTGAGCCATGGCCGCTGAGCCTGCGCGTCCGGAGCCTGTGCTCCGCAACGGGAGAGGCCACAACAGTGAGAGGCCCGCGTACCGCAAAAAAAAATAAAAAATAAATAAATAAATAAATAAATAAATAAATAAATAAATAAATAAAAGCAGAATAAAATGCTATCACTACACGGTATGGAAATATGTAAAGATTAAATATATATTTCAAAATACGTGGGTGAAGAGTGGAAGGAAACAGAAAAACAAAAGTGATGCTGTTAGGATGGTGTGAACATGGAAGATTTAAATACTTGCAGTTATAAAAACAGGTATGACAGAAAGTAGTATTTTCCTCAGTATCCAACCAGAACTATCCATTTAGAAAGAATAAGGATAGATTAGGAAATAATGCTATGTAATATATTGAGAAAATTTTGAGAGCCATCTTATGTTGCTGACTTATAAGATGACTTAATCATCCTATATTCTTCTGGATGTGGTTAATGAAGTAGCTTCCAACATGGAACAGTACTGGGCAGATGAAAGAATGAACCCTGGACCACACAAACGATGATATTTAGTCAGAACCATATGTGTAAGAGTCAAGCTTTTCTTCGAAGAATTTCCAGCATGATACTAACTTCCCGATCCCTGCCCTGCCCAGTGAGCTAAGCCCAGGAGGCTTCTTCTTCCCTCTACAGCATATGTAATGTAGGTAGAATCCCTGCTTTATCTGTAACAAGAGGCAGAGTGATATGGTGGAAAAAGAAACGGTGAACTTCCACATTTTACCGATCTGGTTTTAAACTGTGGATTTGGAATGCTTTTGCTTTGTTCACCTTTGTTTTCTCAGAAAATAGAAATAACATCATTTATCTTAACAGTTGCTGAGAAAATCCAGTTAAATAATATAAGTGCTGGGGAATGAGGACCAAAGGGTAGAAATTGCATGGGAGAATGGTGGAGGAAGAAAATGGGTGCTCTTTCTCAGAAAATCTGTTCCCTAACCCCATGCCACCTCTACTATCATGAAAAAGAGTGGCACTATCACTTCCTTGCCAGAGTCAATATAAGGATATTATTTATTACAAGAAGAAGCTAAGAAAACTGTATAAGAGTAAAAACTTGAGCAAGAGGGCAATATAAAAATAAAAGGAAGTAATTTTATATGTGTGTGTTCATCTTATGCGTTCATCCATTTACTGACAGATTTACTAAGCACCTTCTGTGCGCCTGATTTATTTAAGCACTCATAAATGAAAGTTACAGGTTGCACATGAGCTTACTGTCTAGTGGAGGAGAAGGAAAAGAGACATAAACAAATATTAACTATAAACTGTGTTCAATTAGTGATAAAGAAAATGGAGGTAGAAAGCCCATTTATTTACTTATTTTCAAATAAGTAAATAAACAAATTTTACTTTCTAAAGTAATTCTTTTATTTTTCTTTAACATGTTTATTGGAGTATAATTGCTATACAGTGTTGTATTAGTTTCTGCTGTATAACAAAGTAAATCAGCTGTATGCACACACATATCCCCATATCCCCTCCCTCTTCAGCCTCCCTCCGACCCTCCTTATCCCACCCCTCTAGGTGGTCACAAAGCACCAAGCTGATCTCCCTGTGCCATGCAGCTGCTTCCCACTAGCTATCTATTCTACACTTGGTAGTGTAAATATATCAGTGCTACTCTCTCACTTTGTCCCAGCTTACCCTTCCACCTCCCCATGTCCTCAAGTCCATTCTCTACATCTGCGTCTTTATTCCTGTCTTGCCCCTAGGTTCTTCAGAACCAATTTTTTTTTTTAGATTCCCAATATATGTGTTGGCATACGGTATTTGTTTTTCTCTTTCTGACTTACTTCACACTGTATGACACACTCTAGGTCCATCCACCTCACTACAAATAACTCAATTTCATTTCTTTTTATGGCTGAGTAATATTCCATTGTATATATGTGCCACATCTTCTTTATCCATTCATCTGTCGACGGACACTTAGGTTGCTTCCATCTTCTGGCTATTGTAAATAGTGATGCAATGAACATTGTGGTACATGACTCTTTTTGAATTATGGTTTTCTCAGGGTATATGACAAGTAGTGGGATTGCTGGGTCATACAGTAGTTCTATTTTTAGTTTTTTACGGACCCTCCATACTGTTCTCCATAGTGGCTGTGTCAATTTACATGCCCACCAACAGTGCAAGAGGGTTTATTTTTCTCCACACCTTCTCCAGCATGTATGGTTTGTAGATTTTTTGATGATGTCCATTCTGACAAGTGTGAGGTGATACCTCACTGTGGTTTTGATTTGCATTTCTTTAATGATTAGTGATGTTGAACATCCTTTCATGTGTTTGTTGGCAATCTATACATCTTCTTTGGACAAATGTCTGTTTAGGTCTTCTCCCCATTTTTGGATTGAGTTGTTTGGTTTTTTTTTTGATATTGAGCTGCTTGTATATTTTGGAGATTAATCCCTTGTCAGTTGCTTCGTTGGCAGAAATTTTCTCCCATTCTGAGGGTTGTCTTTTCGTCTTGTTTATGGTTTCCTTTGCCGTACAAAAGCTTTTAAGTTTCATTAGGTCCCATTTGTTTATTTTTGTTTTTATTTCCATTTCTCTAGGAAGTGGGTCAAAAAGGATCTTGCTTTGATTTATGTCACAGCGTGTTCTGCCTGTGTTTTCCTCTAAGAGTTTAATACTGTCTGGCCTTATATTTAGGTCTTTCATCCATTTTGAGTTTATTTTTGTGTATAGTGTTAGGAAGTGTTCTAATTTCCTTCTTTTACATGTAGCTGTCCACTTTTCCCAGCACCACTTATTGAAGAGACTGTCTTTTCTCCATTGTATATTCTCCTTTATCAAAGATAAGGTGACCATATGTGTGTGGATTTATCTTTCTATCCTGTTCCATTGATCTATACTTCTGTTTTTGTGCCAGTACCATACTGTCTTGATTACTGTAGCTTTGTAGTATAGACTGAAGTCGGGGAGCCTGATTCCTCCAGCTCCGATTTGTTTCTCAAGATTGCTTTGGCTATTTGGGTCTTATGTGTTTCCATACAAATTGTGAAATTTTTTGTTCTAATTCTGTGAAAAATGCCACTGGTAATTTGATAGGGATTGCACTGAATCTGTAGATTGCTTTGGGTAGTAGAGTCATTTTCACAATGTTGATTCTTGTGATCCATGAACATGGTATATCTCTCCATCTTTTAGTATCATCTTTAATTTCTTTCATCAGTGCCTTATAGTTTTCTGCATACAGGTCTTTTGTCTGCCTAGGTACATTTATTCCTAGGTATTTTATTCTTTTTGTTGCAATGGTAAATGGGAGTGTTTTCTTAATTTCTTTTTCAGAGTTTTCATCATTAGTATATAGGAATGCAAGAGATTTCTGTGCATTAATTTTGTATCCTGCTACTTTACCAAATTCATTGATTAGCTCTAGTAGTTTTCTGGTAGCATCTTTAGGATTCCCTATGTATAGTATCATGTCATCTGCAAACAGTGACAGCTTTACTCCTTCTTTTCTGATTTGTATTCCTTTTATTTCTTTTTCTTCTCTGATTGCTGTGACTAAAACTTCCAAAACCGTGTTGAATAACAGTGGTGAGAGTGGGCAACCTTGTCTTGTTACTGATCTTAGTGGACATGGTTTCAGTTTTTCACCATTGAGAATGATGTTGGCTGTGGGTTTGTCATATATGGCCTTTATTATGTTGAGGCAAGTTCCCTCTATGCCTACTTTCTTGAGGATTTTTATCATAAATGGGTGTTGAATTTTGTTGAAAGCTTTTTCTGCATCTATTGAGATGATCATATGGTTTTTCTCCTTCAATTTGTTAATATGGTGTATTACATTGATTGATTTGTGTATATTGAAGAATCCTTGCAATCCTGGGATAAACCCCACTTGATCATGGTGTATGATCCTTTTAATGTGCTGCTGGATTCTGTTTGCTAGTATTTTGTTGAAGATTTTTGCATCTATGTTCATCAGTGATATTGGCCTGTGGTTTTCTTTTTTTGTGACATCTTTGTCCGGTTTTGTATCAGGGTGATGGTGGCCTCGTAGAATGAGTTTGAGAGTTTCCTTCCTCTGCTATATTTTGCAAGAGTTTGAGAAGGATAGGTGGTAGCTCTTCTCTAAATGTTGATAGAATTCGCCTGTGAAGCCATCTGGTCCTGAGCTTTTGTTTGTTGGAAGATTTTTAATCACAGTTACAATTTCAGTGCCTGTGATTGGTCTGTTTATATTTTCTATTTCTTCCTGGTTCAATCTCTGAAAGTTGTGCTTTTCCAAGAAATTGTCCATTTCCTCCAGGTTGTCCACTTCATTGGCATATAGTTCCTTGTAGTAATCTCTCATGATCCTTTGTATTTCTGCAGTGTCAGGTGTTACTTTTGCTTTTTCATTTCTAGTTCTGTTGATTTGAGTCTTCTCCCTTTTTTTCTTGATGAGTATGACTAATGGTTTATCAATTTTGTTTATCTTCTCAAAGAACCAGCTTTTAGTTTTATTGATCTTTGCTATTGTTTCCTTCTGTTCCATTTATTTCTGATCTGATCTTTATGATTTCTTTCCTTCTGCTAACTTTGGGTTTTCTTTTGTTCTTTCTCTCATTGCTTTAGGTGTAAGGTTAGGTTGTTTGAGATATTTCTTGTCTCTTAAGGTAGGAATATATTTCTATAAAGTTCCCTCTTAGAACTGCTTTTGCTACATCCTATAGGTTTTGGGTCGTTGTGTTTTCATTGTCATTTGTTTCTATGTTTTTTTTTGATTTCCACTTTGGTTTATTCAGTGGTCACTTGGTTATTTACTAGTGTATTGTTTAGCCTCCATGTGTTTGTATTTTTTACAGATTTTTTCCTGTAATTGATATCTAGTCTCATAGCATTGTGGTCAGAAAAGATAGTTGATACAATTTCAATTTTCTTAAATTTACCAAGGCTTGATTTGAGATCTGAGATATGATCTATCCTGGAGAATGTTCCATGAGCACTTGAGAAGAAAGTGTATTCTGTTGTTTCGGGATGGAATGTCCTATAAATATCTATTAAGTCCATCTTGTTTAAAGTATCATTAAAAGCTTGTGTTTCCTTCTTCATTTTCATCTTGGATGATCTGTTCATTGGTGAAAGTGGGGTGTTAAAGTCCCCAACTATGTTTGTGTTACTGTTGATTTCCCCTTTTATGGCTGTTAGCATTTGCCTTATGTATTGAGGTGCTCCTGTGTTGGGTGCATAAATATTTACAATTGTTATATCTTCTTCTTGGATTGATCTTTTGATCATTATATAGTGTTTTTCTTTGTCTCTTGTAATAGTCTTTATTTTGAAGTCTGTTTTGTCTGATATGAGAATTGCTGCTTCAGTTTTCTTTTGATTTCCATTTGCATGGAATATCTTCTTCCATCCCCTCATTTGCAGTGTGTATGTGTCCCTAGGTCTCTTTTAGACAGCATATATATGGGTCTTATTTTTGTATGCATTCAGCCAGTCTGTGTCTTTTGGTTGGAGCATTTAATCCATTTACATTTAAGGTAATTATCGATATGTATGTTCCTATTACCGTTTTCTTAATTGTTTTGGGTTTGTTATTGTAGGTCTTTTCCTTCTGTCGTGTTTCTTGCCTAGAGAACTTGCTTTAGCATTTGTTGTAGAGCTGGTTTCATGGTGCTGAATTCTCTTAGCTTTTGCTTCTCTGTAAACCTTTTAATTTCTCCATGAAATCTGAATGAGATCCTTTCTGGGTAATATTGGTTGTAGGTTTTCCCCTTTCATCTCTTTAAATATGTCCTGCCACTCCCTTCTGGCTTGCAGATTTTCTGCTGAAAAATCAGCTGTTAACCTTATGGGGATTCCCTTGTATATTATTTGTTGCTTTTCCCTTGCTGCTTTTAATATTTTTTCTTTGTATTTAATTTTTGATAGTTTCAATAATATGTGTCTTGGCATGTTTCTCCTTGGATTTATCCTGTATGGGACGCTCTGCACTTCCTGGTGTTGACTATTTCTTTTCCTGTATTAGGGAAGTTTTCAACTATAATCTTTTCATATATTTTCTCAGGCCCTATTTTTTTCTCCTCTTTTTATGGGACCCCTGGAATTCAAATGTTGGTGCATTTAATGTTGTCCCAGAGGTCTCTGAGACGGCCCACAATTCTTTTCATTCTTTTTTCTTTATTCTGCTCTGCGGTAGTTATTTCCACTATTTTATCTTCCAGGTCACTTATCCGTTTCTCTTCCTCAGTTATTCTGCTATTGATTCCTTCTAGAGAATTTTTAATTTCATTTATTGTGTTGTTCATCACAACATAATGTATGTTTGTTCTTCAGTTCTTCTACGTTCTTGTTAAACGTTTCTTGTATTTTCTCCATTCTATTTGCAAGATTTTGGATCATCTTTACTATCGTTACTCTGAATTCTTTTTCAGGTAAACTGCCTATTTCCTCTTCATCTGTTTGGTCTTGTGGGTTTCTACTTTGCTCCTTCATCTTCTGCGTATTCCTCTGTCTTCTCATTTTGCTTAACTGTGTTTGGGGTCTCCTTTTTGCAGGCTGCAGGTTCGTAGTTCCCGTCTTTTTTGGTGTCTGCCCCCAGTTGGTAAGGTTTGTTCTGTGGTTTGTGTATGCTTCCTGGTGGAGGGGACTGGTGCCTGTGTTCCAGTCAGTGAGGCTGGATCTTGTCTTTCTGGTGGGCAGGACTGTGTCCGGTGGTATGTTTTTGGGGTGTCTTTGACCTTATTATGATTTTAGGCAGCCTCAATGCTAATGGGTGGTGTTGTGTTCCTGTCTTACTAGTTGTTTTGCATGGAGTGTCCAGCACTGGAGCTTGCTGGTTGTTGAGTGGAGCTGGGTCTTAACATTGAGACAGAGCTCTGGGAGAGCTCTTGTCAACTGATATTACGTGGAGCTGTGAGGCCTCTGGTGGTCCAGTGTGCTGAACTCAGCTATCCCACCTCAGAAGCCCAGGCCTGACACCTGGCTGGAGCACCATGACCCTGTTAGGCACACGGCTCAGAAGAAAAGTGAGAAAACAGAGAGAGAGAGAGAGAGGAAAAGAAAAGAAAGTTATTCAAATAGGGCTTCCCTGGTGGCACAGTGGTTGAGAGTCCGCCTGCCGATGCTAGGGGACACGGGTTCGTGCCCCGGTCCGGGAAGATCCCACATGCCGCGGAGCAGCTGGGCCCGTGAGCCATGGCTGTTGAGCCTGCGCGTCCAGAGCCTGTGCTCCACAATGGGAGAGGCCACAACAGTGAGAAGCCCACGTACAGAAAAAAAAAAAAAAAAAAAAAATATATATATATATATATATATACATATATATATAAAGTTTTAATATAATAAAAAAGAGCAACCAAACCAATAAACAAATCCACCGATGATAACAAGCACTAAAAATTATACTAAGATAAACATAAAAATCAGAAATTAGTCTGACTCATACAGCAAATCCCAAGTCTACATTTGCTCCCAAAGTCCACTGCCTCAGTTTTGGGATGATTCGTTGTCTATTCTGGCATTCCTCAGGTGCAGGGCAGATTAAGTTGACTGTGGAGATTTAATTTGCTGCTCCTGAGGCTGCCGGGAGAGATTTCCCTTTCTCTTGTTTGTTTGCACAGCTCCTGAGGTTCAGGTTTGCATTTGGCCCCGCCTCTGTATGTACGTCACCCTCTGGCATCTGTTCTTCACCCAGACAGGAGGGCGTTAAAGGAGAGGCTCATTGGGGAGCTCTGGCTTACTCAGGCCGGGGGTAGGGACGGGTACAGAATGTGGGGTGAGCCTGTGGCGGCAGAGGCCAGCATGACGTTGCAACAGCCTGAGGCGTGCCGTGTGTTCTCCTGGGGAAGTTGTCCCTGTATCACAGGAACCTGGCAGTGGCAGGCTGCACAGACTCCCAGGAGGGGAGATGTGGACAGTGACCTGTGCATGCACACAGGATTCCTGGTGGCTGCAGCAGCAGCCTTAGCATTTCATGCCCATCACTGGTGTCCATGCTGATAGCCACAACTGGCACCCATCTCTGGAGCTCATTTAGGGGGTGCTCTGCCTTCTGTGGGCAGACAGGGAAGGAATCCCCTCTCCTCGCACACCCCAAAACAATGGTCTCTTGCCTCTTAGGCAGGTCCAGACATTTTCCCTGACTCCCTCCCACTAGCTGTCTCGCACCAGCACCCTCAGGCTGTGTTCACACAGCCAACCCCAGTGGTCTGACCTCCAAAGCCCAAGCCCCACCTGCCCCGGCAGGTGAGCAGACAAGCCCTCGTGCTGGTTGGCACCGATCCTCTGTGGGAATCTCTCTTCTTTGCCCTCTGCACCCTGTTGCTGCGCTCTCCTCCGTGGCTCCAAAGCTTCCCCCTCCCCGTCTCCTCCAGTGAAGGGGCTTCCTAGTGTGGGGAAACCTTTCCTGCTTCACAGCTCCCTCCCAGAGGTGCAGGTCCTATCCCTATTCTTTTGTCTCTGTTTTTTCTTTTTTCTTTTGCCCTATCCAGGTACGTGGCGAGTTTCTTGCCTTTTGGGAAGTCCTAGGTCTTCTGCCAGCATTCAGTAGGTGTTCTTAGGAGTTGTTCCAAATGTAGATATATTTTTGATGTATTTGTGGGGAGGAAAGTGATCTCCATGTCTTACTCCTCCACCATCTTGAAGGTCCTTCAGAAAGCCCATTTAGACAGGATGGTCAGAGAAGACCTTGTTAAGTCAATGACATTTAAACCTGGACAAAAACGAGAACTCAGCCATGTTTAGAGAGACGTAAAGGGTATTCCAGGCTGAGGAACAGAAGGCACAAAGGTCTTTTGGCAGAAGGGACTGTGATTCATGGAGGGAATTAAAAGATAGCACTGTAGGGAGGAGAGAGTAGTGTGAGGTGAGGCTGGGAGATGGAGAGGTGTCATAGCATGCAGAACTTTGTGGCCTCATAAAGAGGTTTGCATATTCAAAACCCCACTGAAGGTGGTAATCAGGAGGGAGTGAGATGGTCATATTTTCATTGCGATACTTTTGAAGAGAGGAGACTGGATTAGAAGGGCCCAGGATGAATATGAGACTGATTAGGAAGCTAATGCAGGAGTTCAGGCAGTAATGGCAGCTTGCCTCAGGTGGTGGTAGCTGATATGGGAAAAGAGGATGGATTCAGGAGATATTAAGAAGTCATGAGGCTGGATATTGTACTGGCTTAAACATGGGGAAGAGGTGAGGGAGAAGGTCCCCAAAACAATGCCCAGGGTTCTACTTTAAGAAATTGAATTCTCTAAGAAGGAGAGGCATTTAAGAGAACCAGGCTTAAATGTGTTTGAGGGTATAATGAAGTTTGGAGATTCTATGAAGAGGGGTCAAAGATAAAGGAGAAAGTAAGCAATTGAAAATACAAGTTTGGAATTCAAAGAGGAGTCTGGGCTAGATATAGAAATCTGAGTCATCTGCATATATGTAATCATGTAAAGGTATGGTTGCAGATGATAACTCCTAAGAAGAAAGTGAAAAGAGGAGAGAGCCTAGGACTGAGCCTTGAGGAAAGCTTTTGAATAGCCAGGAAGAGAAGGGGCCTTTAGAGAAGATGAAGAAGGGCAGGCAAGAGAGGAAGAAGAGAACCTACAACAGTGTGGTTTCACTGAATCCAAGGTAAGATTGTTGGGACAAGAAGAAGTCCAGTGTGTTAAGGACAGACTGGTGTCCTTTGGAGTTGGCAGCAAAAGAGATCACAGTGGTAACAGCTCAGGGGAGAAAGGACAAGGTTCGTTACTATGGAGGGTGGTAAGAAGCCAGGCTGAAGTGGGTAGAGGAATGAAAGAGTGCCTAGGAAGTGGTAGCAGTGTGGGTACCCACTCATCAAAGAGGTTTTGCTGTGAGGGGGAATAGAGAGGCAGGGCAGGAGCCAGAAGAGGATGTCTAATTAAGAGAGAGGTTTTTTTCATGTCTTTGCTTAAAAGATCAGGAGATACTAGAGAATGTTTGTATCCTGAAGGAATGATCCAGTAAGGAGGAGATAACAATGATGCAGGAGAGTTAGTGACCAGTGGAATTAATTTATTGAGATCATGGGAGAGGTGAAAGTACAGAACACACCTCAGAGTATTTTAGTTTTTGCCTTAGATTTGAAGAGAAATTTTTTCAGCTATAGCAAGAAAAAGAAGAGAAAATGGAAGCAGATGAAGGAAGGTATGTAAATTTGGTGGTGGGGAACATGTAGGTAGGGCTTCTGATTGTTTCTATTTTCTCAAAGACTTATGAGATAAGGCCATTAGCTGGAAGAGAGGAGGGTATGATTTGGGATTAAAAGTTTAGGAAGAAATGAGATAAGTCTGTCTTGGAATATGGGGACATATTAGAGGAACATAATTGTCTATTTGGGTAGGGCTAAGGGCCACTTAGGATTTGAGAGCAACATTTAAAATGAAACCACTAGAAAATTTTTTTCCAGCAACATCCAGCTGCTCAGCTGTAAACACTGAGAAGGGGAATAGTTGAGACAACTAAAGGGGTTGGGCTTTTCGAAAGTGAATACAAAGAAAACAAGAGGGACATGAGAAACGAGGAAGTTCCAAGGGAATGATTATAGTGAGTACTCTGGCATCTAAGATATGTAAATTAGGAAGGGAATAATGGACTGTGAAAAAGCATGTAAACATTGGATTGGAGTCTACAAGTTCATCAAAGAATGTTGCTTTGGGATTAATTGAAGTAAGTTAGAAGGATAGGAATTTGTCCCTAGAAAGTGGAATCCTGGCTCCATATATGTTGTTTTGATGAATTTGTAGGTCTTGTTGATATAAACTTGTTCCATTTTTTTTTCAGTTTACTGTTTTTTTGGTAATTTGTTATGTCCTTTTTTTTTCTGAGACAAAGAATTTTATACACTTGTAATTTCGCTCCCGCTTGCCAAACATATCTTCATCCTCTCAACCTTACACATAAACCACAACTTCTCAGTTTCTGTTAAAATCAGAAAGTAGAATAATTTTTAGTACTTGGAAGGTTCTTCTTGCAGCGCGTATATTATTTTAAAATTTTATGATAAAATATTGAAGACGTTCAAATGATATAGGGAAAATACCAAAATGGAAGGACCTGACATGCAGTTTGAAAAATAGCATCATACATACACACTACTATATATAAAATAGATAACTAATAAGGACCTACTGTATAGCAAAGGGAACTCTACTCAATGCTTTAATAGCCTACATGGGAAAAGAATCTGAAAAAGTAGATATATGTATATGTATAACGGATTCACTTTGCTGTACACCTGAAACCAGCACAACATTGTAAATCAACTATACTCCAATAAAAATTTTTTTTTAAAAAGCATCACATATGGGGCTTCCCTGGTGGCACAGTGGTTGAGAATCTGCCTGCTAATGCAGGGGACACGGGTTCGAGCCCTGGTCTGGGAGGATCCCACATGCCGCGGGGCGACTAGGCCCGTGAGCCACAACTACTGAGCCTGAGCGTCTGGAGCCTGTGCTCTGCAACAAAAGAGGCTGCGATAGTGATAGGCCCGCACACTGCAATGAGGAGTGGCCCCTGCTTGCCACAACTAGAGAAAGCCCTCACACAGAAACGAAGACCCAACACAGCCCGAAATAAATTAAAAAAAAAAAAAAAAAAAAAAAGCATCATATATTCAGGTCCCAGGAACCTCTGCCCAAACAGAGGGAAACACCTTCTTGATTTATGTTGCCATTTTGATTTATTTAAATGTTTTGTTGTTGTTGTTTATTAAGACTTTTGTTTTTAGAGCAGTTTAAGACTCATAGTCTGATAATTTTTTAAAAAGGATATTACTTTTAACATTGTGTGTATTCTCTCTTGAAATACATTTTTACTATCATTTTTTTAACTCCTTTATAATTTTTTTCTTATTCTTGTTTTAAATGATTTTAGCCTTCCCTGACATCCTGTTGTACCATTACTCCTCTATACCATGACCCTTCATTTTGCCTCATCACTCATTGAATGATAAAGATTTTCAACTAATTTCTTCAAAGGGTTCATGGGGAGAATATTTTCCAAACCTTTGTACATCTGAGAATTTTGTTGCCTTCACACATGAGGGAGAATGTGGTCCAGTATAATATTCTTGAATAACAACCACTTTGTCTCCAAACTCCTGTTCTTGATATTTTGTGGGCCAACAAAAAGAACTGCAACCAAATTGGTTTTTGTTTTATTGATAACTGACTTTTCCCCCTGCCTCAATGTTTTAGAACTTTTTTTCTTTTTCTTTATAATTCAAATATTTTGCCATAATGAGTTCAATTATGGTTTAGCCTAGAACAGGGTAAGTTCTTGCAATATGATACTTGGTTCTTTCTTAACCTCAGAAAAGATTTATCCTTCAGAGCTCTTATTATTGCTTCTGTTCCATTAGTTCTGGAACCGTGATCAGGAAAATTCCATGTGCTGGTGCTGTGCTCTCTCTGCCCTTCATGTGGATCATGCTCAAACACCCCCTTTGATCTTTGGTCAACTTTGCTCTCCACACCACTGATTTAATTTTCTGCAACAATAATTCTACATCTCATAGCTTTCTATATGGCTTGTTTCTTGTTTTTTAACTGAAGGATAATTAAGATATCATAAAATGCACAGAACTTGTGTTCAGTTTGATGAATGTTAACAATTGTATATTGGCATTTAACTACCTTTCAAGAAAGCAAGATATTAAACATTTCCATCACTCCAGCAAGGTCCCTTATGGCCCTTTCCAGTCAATTCCCCTCCCCATACCCACCCCCAAGCCTTGGCAACCACTTTCTGATTTCTGTCAATGTACATTAGCTCTGCTGATCCCTGGATTTCATACGTAGGGAACAAACCATACAGTTGTGTGCTCTTTTGTGCCCGGCTTTTTTCACTTAACAAAATTAATTTTTAATTAATTAATTTAAAAAATTATTTTATTGAAGTATAGTTGATTTACAATGTATTAATTTCTGCTATACAGCAAAGTAATTCAGTTTACATATATATATGCATTGTTTTTCATATTCTTTTCTATTATGGTTTATCAGAGGATATTGAATAGAGTTCCCTGTGCTATACACTACAACCTTGTTGTTCATCCATTCTAAATGTAATAGTTTGCATCTACTAACCCCAAACTCCCAGTGCATCCCTCTCCCTCCCACCCTCCTCAGCAACCACAGGTCTTCTCTATGTCTGTGAGTCTGTTTCTGTTTTGTAGATAGGTTCATTTGTATCATATTTTAGATTCCACACATAAGTGATATCATATGGTATTTGTCTTTCTCCTTCTGACTTCACTTGGTATGATAATCTCTAGGTAATGCCAAATGGCATTATTTCAGTCTTTTTTACAGCTGAATTGTATTCCGTTGTATATATGTACCACATCTTCTTTATCCATTCATCTGTCGATGGACTTTTAGCTTGCTTCCATGTCTTGGCTATTGTAAACAGCGCTGCTATGAACATAGGGGTGCATGTATCTTCTCAAATTATAGTTTTACCTGGATATATGCCCAGGAGTGGGACTGCTGGATCATATGGCAACTCTGTTTTTAGTTTTTTGAGAAATCTCCATACTGTTCTCCATAGTGGCTGCACTTTACATCCCTACCAATATTGAAGGAAGGTTCCCTTTTCTCCACACCCTGTCTAGCATTAACTGTTTGTATATTTTCTGATGATGCCCATTCTAACTGGTGTGAGGTGGTACTTCATTGTAGTTTTGATTTGCATTTCTCTAATAATGAGTGATGTTGAGTATCTTTTCATGTGCCTGTTGGTCATCTGTATGTCTTCTTTGGAGAAATGTCTATTAAGGTCTTCTGCCCATTTTTGGATTGGATTATTTGTTTTTGTTGTATGTTGTTGAGTTGTATGAGCTGTTTATATATTTTGGAAATTAAGCCCTTGTTGGTAGCATCATTTGCAAATGTTTTCTCCCAGTCCATATGTTGTCTTTTCATTGTGTTGATGGCTTCCATTTCTGTACAAAAGCTTGTAAGTTTGATTAGGTCCCATTTGTTTATTTTTGCTTTTATTTTTATTTTGCTTTTATTCCTGTTGCCTTGCTTTTATTTTTATTGGCCTTGTTTTTATTTCCATTAATATTTGCTTTCTATTTCTATTGACCTAAGAAAACATTGGTACAACTTATGTCAGAGAATGTTTTGCCTATGTTCTCTTCTAGAAGTTGTATGGTGTCATGTCTTATATTTAAGTCTTTAAGCCATTTTGAGTTTATTTTTGTGTATGGTGTAAGGGTGTGTTCTAACTTCACTGGGTTACATGTGGCTGTCCAACTTTCCCAGTACTACTTGGTGAGGAGACTGTATTTTTTCCATTGTATATTCTTGCCCCCTCTGTCAAAGATTAATTGACTGCAGGTGTGTGGGTTTATTTCTGTGCTCTCTTTTCTGTTCCATTGATACATATGTCTGTTTTTGTACCAATAGCATGCTGTTTTGATTACTGTAACTTTGTAGTATTGTCTGAAGTCTGGGAGGGTTATGCTTCCTCTTTTGTTCTTCTTCCTCAGGATTGTTTTGGCAATTCTGGGTCTTTTATGGTTCCATATAAATTTTAGGATTATTTGTTTTAGTTATGTGAAAAATGTCATGGGTAATTTTATAGGGATCACATTAAATCATTAGATTGCTTTGGGTAGTATGGCCATTTTAACAATATTAATTCTTCCAATCCAGGAGCATGGGATATCTTTCCATTTCTTTTAATCATCTTCAGTTTCCTTTATTAATGTGTTATCATTCTCAGCATGTAAGTCTTTCACCTTCTTGGTCAGGTTTATTCCTAAGTATTTTATTTTTTTGATGAAATTTTAAAAGGGATTTTTTTTTTTTTTTTTTGTGGTACGTGGGCCTCTCACTGTGTGGCCTCTCCCGTTGCGGAGCACAGGCTCCGGACGTGCAGGCTCAGTGGCCATGGCTCACGGGCCCAGCCGCTCCGCGGCATGTGGGATCTTTCCGGACCGGGGCACGAACCCGTGTCCCCTGCATCGGCAGGCAGACTCTCAACCACTGCGCCACCAGGGAAGCCCTTTTTTTTTTTAAATAAATTTACTTATTTATTTTTGGCTGTTTTGGGTCTTCGTTTCTGTGTGAGGGCTTTCTCTCCTTGCGGCGAGCGGGGGACCACTCTTCATCGCAGTGTACGGGCCTCTCACTATTGTAGCCTCTCTTGTTATGGAGCACAGGCTCCAGACGCGCAGGCTCAGTAGTTGTGGCTCACAGGCCCAGTTGCTCCACGGCATGTGGGATCTTCCCAGACCAGGGTTCGAACCCATGTCCCCTGCATTGGCAGGCAGATTCTCAACCACTGCGCCACCAGGGAAGCCCCATGTTTATCTTTTTACTGTTCATTGTGGTTATCATCACTTTCACAAACATTTTTTTTTTTTTAATCTGTATACTGGCTTATTTAAGTGACGTATTTCCAGTTGTGATTTTCTCTTTCCTATAGATTCTTGCTTCTTTTCTATTTAGAGAAGACCTTTCAATATTTCTTTTAGGATAGGTTTAGTATTGCTGTGGGGGTTTTTTTAGCTTTTGCTTGTCTTGAGAAATTCTTTGTCTCTCCTTCTATTCTAAATGATAATTTTGCTGGGTAGAGTAACCCAGTTTGCAGATTTTTCCCTTTTAGGACTTTGAATATATCTTGCCACTCCCTTCTGGCCTGCAACATTTCTGTCGAGAAATCAGCTGATAGCCTTATGGGGGTTTCTTTGTAATTAACTCTTTGTTTTTCTCTTGCTGGCTTTAGAATCCCCCTCTTTAACTTTTGCCATTTTAATTATATGTCTTGGTGTAGTCTGTTTGAGTTCATCTTGCTGGGGACACCCTGTGCTTCTTGTACCTGCATATCTGTTTCCTTCTTTAGGTTTGGTAAGTTTCCAGCCATTATTTATTCAAATACACTTTCAATCCCCTTTTCTCTTTCTTCTTCTGGAATCCCTATTATTTATTTTTATTTTTATTTTTATTTTTATTTTTATTTTTATTTTTTATTTTTTGCGGTACGCGGGCCTCTCACTGTTGTGGCCTCTCCCATTGCAGAGCACAGGCTCCGGATGCACAGGCTCAACGGCCATGGCTCATGGGCCCAGCCGCTCCGCGGCATGTGGGATCTTCCTGGACCAGGGCATGAACCCGTGTCCCCTGCATCGGCAGGCGAACTCTCAACCACTGTGCAACCAGGAAAGCCCTGGAATCCCTATTACGCATAGCTTGACACGTTTTATATTATTCCATAGGTCTCTTATATTGCTTTCATTTTTGTTTCATTTGGCTTTCTGTCTGCTGTTCTGTTTGAGTGATTTCCATTACTCTGTCTTCCAGATCACTTATTCGTTCTTCTGCATTATTCAATCTGCTATTCATTGCCTTTGGCTCAGCTTTCATCTCAACAAATGAGTTTTCTTATTTTTCTTGGCTCCTCTTTATAGTTTCTACTTCCCTTTTACAGTAATCTGCCTTTCTATTGATAGCCTCTTTTAATTCCTTCAGGATTTTGATTTTCTCCTGTTTGAATTCAGTGTCTGTTAGGCTGGAGAGGTCTGGTTAATTGTTCTCTCAGGGGAATTCTCTTGATCTTTTAACTGGGAGTGGTTCCTCTGCTTTTTCATTTTTCTTATGTTTATCTTACTCTATGAGTTTAGGAGAAACCATTATCTACTGTGGTCTTGGAGGGCTGTTTTTATGTGGGAGCATCCCTAATTAGCCTGTGTAGGTTTAATATTTTTGGTACAAGTGCTGTTTTTAATATGGATGCCTGCTGCCTCTTTCCTCAGTGAGTGCTGGCCATTATCCTCTTGACGGGGGGTGTGATTTGTGTTGTGGTGATCAGAGCCGGTACTGGATGTTGAGTGGGGCCTCCTCTTTGCTCTGTGGTTGTCACAGCTTTGTGGGAGCAGGGTCTGCTCCCTAGTTGTTGGAGTAGAAGCCCCTTATCCATTTCTGAGCTGTGGTGTGAGGTAAGCAGGGTTGGAGCACTCCCACTGGGAGAGGAGCCATGGAATAGTCCTTCACCAAAGCTGTCCACCTGGGAGTGCACTTTGGTGTGTCACCTGTCACCCGTTGTACAGGCTCACAAAGTACAGCGAAGTTAGCACTGCCCTTGGCTCTGCCTCCACCGTGGGAATGCCAGCAATTGGCCCTGGTGTCCCTCAGGCATTGTTATCACAAAGCCATCAGCAGAGATCTGTAGGCGCAGACCCACTGAAGTCAGATACCAGGACTGCAGCAGTCTCACACCTGGGCTCACCACGGAAGCTATGGAGACAGCCCAGACCCTGGCCTGGCCCAGCCTCCAAATGAACACACCCACAAAGCCCACAGCTGCTAAGGCCAGACCTGTCCCAGCCACGGGAGAACCCACCATCCACTCTGATGACCCGCAGGCACTGAGTTTACAAAGCCAGTGGCAGTGGCATAAATCCGTGTATTGTGCAGCCACAGGGAGAGATTTCAGTCCTGCTGCTTCCTAAGTTGTGCAACCCCTGGGGCTCAGCTCTGATTTCAGCCCCACCTCTGCGTGTGGGCAACCCACTGGCTTGCGTGCTCCCAGAGCTCACAGAGACGGTGCTGTGCCACCTGAGCGAGCACAGAGAAAAGGGCTGCTATGGTGGGCCCAGCCACTCCCTTCACGTGCCCCTTAATGGTGCTCCACTTCTATGGTGGGCCTGGACTTCTTCTATGTACATCCCAGGTTGTGGCCGTACCACACTCCATCCCCTTCAGGCTGTGTCCCCACAGCCAACCCCAGGTCTCTCCCTAGGTATGTCCTCTAAAGCTCAAGTTTCAGCACCCAGCCCCCACCTGCAATGGCAGACACATGTCTCAGGCTGGGGAGTGCAGGGCAGTGGCACAGACCTTCTGGGAAGCACTCTCTCTGTTCTGCCAGCCACAAACCGAATGCTGTGCTTTCCTCCAAGCCACTCAAGCTTGCTTTCTGTCTCCCACCAGAGAGAGGGCTTCCTGGGGTGCAGGAACCTTCCCTCTTTTTCAGCTCCCTCCCAGGGGCACAGGTCCCAGCCTGCTTCCTTTTTTCCTTCTTCTTTCATCCTATCCAGTTAAGGTGGAGAAATTTCTCAGATAGTTTTCTGTTATCTGAGGTCTTCTGCCAGAGTTCAGTAGGTATTTTGTGAGAATTGTTTGCTGTATTTGTGGGAGGAGGTGAGCTCTACGTCCTTCTGCTCTGCCATCTTGATTGGACCCCTTTTTAAAATTTATTTTATTGAAGTATAGTTGATTTACATTGTTGTGTTAGTTTCTGCTGTAGAGCAAAGTAATTTAGTTTTATATATATATATATAAACTATATTATATATATATTCTTTTTCATATTCTTTTACATTATGGTTTATCACAGGATATTGAACATAGTCTCCTGTGCTATATATACAGTAGGACCTTGTTGTTTATTCATCCTATATATAATAGTTTGCATTTGCTAATCCCAAACTCCCAAACCATCCCTCCCCCAAACTTGCTCCCCCTTGGCAACCATAAGTCTGTTCTCTATGTCTGTGAGTCTGTTTCTGTTCCATACATAAAGAAAGAGATGAGTGGGAAGGACAGGAGGGACCAGGTGGTACCTGATATCTGTACTTCCCTAAGGAATTTAGACTTGACACTGTTGGTAAGGGGAGGGAATGCTTAAGGATTTTTTTTATTGAAGTATAGTTGATTTACATGTTTCAGGTATAAAGCAAAGTGATTCAGTTATATATATAAAACTTTATTAAAAAGTTATATATATATATATATATAAAACATTCTTTTTCAGATTCTTTTCCATTGGAGGTTATTAGAAGATATTGCATATATTATTACAAGATGTTGAATATAGTTCCCTGTGCTATACAGTAGATCCTTGTTTATTTTATATATAGTAATGTGTATCTGTTAATCCCAAATTCCTAATTTCTTCCTCTCCCTATCCCCTTTGGTAACGATAAGTTTGGTTTCTATGTCTGTGGGTCTATTTCTGTTTTGTAAATAAGTTCATTTGTATCATTTTTTAGATTCCACATATAAGTGATACATGATATTTGTTTTTCTCTGTCTGACTTACTTCACTTAGTGTGATAATCTCTAGGTCCATCCATGTTGCTGCCAATGGCAGTATTTCACTCATTTTAATGGCTGAATAATATTCCCTTGTATGTGTGTATGTATATATATATATACACCACATCTTCTTTATGCGTTCCTCTGTCAGTGGACATTTAGGTTGCTTCCAAGTCTTTGCTATTGTATATAGTGCTACAATGAACATTGGGGTGCACATATCTTTTCAAAGTATGTTATTCTGTGGATACATGCCCAGGAGTAGGATCCCTGGATCATATGGTAGTTCTATTTTTAGTTTTTTAAGGATCCCCCATACTCTTCTCCACAATGGTTGTACTAGTTTACATTCCCACCAACAGTATAAGAGGGTTCCCTTTTCTCCACACCCTCTCCAGCATTTATTGTTTGTAGACTTTTTGATGATGGCCATTCTGACTGATGTAAAGTGATAGCTCATTGTAGTTTTGATTTGAATTTCCCTAATAACTAGGGATGTTGAGCATCTTTTCATGTGCTTTTCAGTCCTCTGTATGTCTTCTTTTTTTTTTTTTTTTTTTTTTTTTTTTTTTTTTTTTTTTTTTTTTTTTTTTTTTAGCCGTACCACACAGCTTGTAGGTTCCCCGACCAGGGAACCTGGGCCATGGCAGTGAAAGCGCTCAGTCCTAACCACTGGACTGCCAGGGAATTCCCTCTGTATATCTTCTTTGGAGAAATGCCTATTTAGATCTTCTGCCCGTTTTTTGCTTGGGTTGTGGTTTTTTTTGATATTGAGCTGCGTGAGCTGTTTGTTTATTTTGGAGACTGATTTGCAAATATTTTTCTCCCATTCTATGGGTTGTCTTTTCATTTTGTTTATGGTTTCCTTTGCTGTGCAAAAGCTTTTAAGTTTCATTAGGTCCTATTTGTTTATTTTTGTTTTATTTTCGTTACTCTCAGAGGTGGAGCCAAAAAGAGCTTGCTGCAATTTATGTCAAAGTGTGTTCTGCCTGTGTTTTTCCTCTAAGAATTTTATAGTATCTGGTCTTACAGTGAGGTCTTTAATCCATTTTGAGTTTATTTTTGTGTATGGAGTTAGAGAATGTTCTAATTTGATTCTTTTATGTGTAGCTGTCCAGTTTTCCCAGCAACAGTTATTGAAGAGACTGTCTTTTCTCCATTCTATATTCTTGCCTCCTTTGTAGTAGACTAATTGATCATAGGTGCATGGGTTTATTTCTGGGCTTTCTATCCTGTTCCATTGATCTATATTTCTTTTTTTGTGCCAGAACCATGCTGTTTTGATTATTGTAGCTTTGTAGTATAGTCTGAAGTCAGGGAGCCTAATTCCTCCAGCTCCGTTTTTCTTTCTCAAGATGGCTTTGGCTATTTGGGGTCTTTTGTGTTTCCATACAAATTGTGAGATTTTTTGTTCTAGTTCTGTGAAAAATGCCAGTGGTAGTTTGATAGGGATTGCATTGAATCTGTAGATTGCCTTGGGTAGTACAGTCATTTTAACAATATTGATTCTTCCAAAACAAGAACATGGAATATCTTTCTATATGTTTGTGTTATCTTTTATTTCTTTCATCAGCATCTTATAGCTTTCAGAATACAGGTCTTTTACCTCCTTAGGTACGTTTATTCCTAGGTATTTTATTCTTTTTTATGCGATGGTAAATGGGATTGTTTCCATAATTTCTCTTTCTGATCTTTCGTTGTTAGTGTATAGAAATGCAGCAGATTTCTGTGTATTAATTTTGTATCCTGCAGCCTTACTGAATTTATTGATGAGCTCTAGTACTTTTCTATAGCATCTTTAGGATTTTCTATGTATAGTATCATGTCATATGCAAACAATGACAGTTTTATTGCTTTTCCAATCTGGATTCCTTTTCTTCTTCTTCTTCTCTGATTGCCGTGGCTAGGACTTCTAAAACTATGTTGAATAAAAGTGGTGATTGCAGACATCCTTGTCTTGTTCCTGATCGTAGAGGAAATGGTTTCAGCTTTTCCCCACTGAGTATGATGTTAGCTGTGGGTTTGTCATATATGGCCTTTATTATGTTGAGGTAGGT
Organism: Platanista minor; assembly: GCA_004363435.1. Classification (NCBI taxonomy): domain Eukaryota; kingdom Metazoa; phylum Chordata; class Mammalia; order Artiodactyla; family Platanistidae; genus Platanista; species Platanista minor. Next base: position 9,823 of record RJWK010021053.1, on the reverse strand, counting down.
TCCCTCTATGCCCACTTTCTGGAGAGTTCTTATCATAGATGGGTGTTGAATTTTGTCAAAAGCTTTTTCCGCATCTATTGAGATGATCATATGGTTTTTATTCTTCAGTGTTAATGTGGTGTATCATAGTGATTGATTTGCGGATATTGAAAAATCCTTGCACCCCTCGGATAAATCCTAGTTGATCATGGTGTATCATCCTTTTAATGTAGTGTTGGATTTGGTTTGCTAGTATTTGGTTGAGGATTTTTGAGTCTATGTTCATCAGTGATATTGGCCTGTAATTCACTTTTCTCGTGGTATATCGTTGGCTGGTTTTCGTATCAGGGTGATGGTGGCTTCCTAGAATGAATTTGGGAGTGTTCCTTCCTCTGCAAAAGGATAGTTATTAACTCTTCTCTAAATGTTTGATAGGATTCTCCTGGAAGCCATCTAGTCCTGGACTTTTGTTTGTTGGAAGGTTTTTCATCACAGTTTCAATTTCAGTACTTGTGATTGGTCTGTTCATATTTTCTATTTCTTTCTGGTTCAGTCTTGAAAGATTGTACCTTTCTAAGAATTAGTTCATTTCTTCTGGTTTTCCATTTCATTGGCATATAGTTGCTTGTAGTAGTCTCTTATGATCCTTTGTATTTCTGTAGTGTCAATTGTAACTTCACCTTTTTCATTTCTAATTTTATTGATTTGAGCCCTCTCCCTTTTTTTCTTGATGAGTCTGGCTAAAGGTTTATCACTTTTGTTTATTTTCCCCAAAGAACGAGCTTTTAGATTCATTGATCTTTTCTTTTTTTCATTTCTCTTTCATTTATTTCTGCTCTGATCTTTATGACTTCTTTCCTTCTACTAACTTTGGATTTTGTTCTTCTTTCTCTCAGTTCTTTAGGTATAAGTTTAGATTATTTGAAATTTTTCTTGTTTCCTGAGGTAAGATTGTATTGCTATAAACTTCCTCTTAGAACTGCTTTTGCTGTGTCCCATAGGTTTTGGATTGTTGTGTTTTCACTTGTCTCTAGGTATTTTTTGATTTCCTCTTTGATTTCTTCAGTGATCCATTGTTTTTTTAGTAACATATAGTTAAGCCTCCACGTGTTTGTGTTTTTTCCATTGATTTTTCTTGTAGTTGATTTCTAATCTCGTAGTGTTGTGGTTGGAGAAAATGCTTGATATGATTTCAGTTTTCTTAAGTTTACTGAGGTTTGCATTATAGCCCAGCATGTGTTCTATCCTGGAGAATGTTGTATGTGTACTTCAGAAGAATGCGTTTTTTCTGCTGCCTTTGGATGGAATGCTTTATAAATATCAATTAAGTCCATCTGCTCTCATGTGTCATTTAAGGCCTGTATTTCCTTATTGATTTTATTTCTGGATGATCTGTCCATTGATGAAAGCAGGGTGTTAAAGGCCCCCATTATTACCCTGTTACTGTCAGTTTCTCCTTTTATGGCTGTTAGCATTTACCTCATATATTGAGGTGCTCCTATGTTGGGTGCATATATATTTACAATTGTTACATCTTCTTGGATTGATCCCTTTATCATTACTTAGTGTCCTTTGTCTCATAACAGTTTTTATTTTAAAGTCTATTTTGTCTGAGTATTGCTATTCCAGCTTTCTTTTGATTTCCATTTGCATGGGATACCTTTTTCGATTTCCTCATTTTCAGTCTGTATGTGTCCCTAGATCTGAAGTGGGTTGCTTGTAGATAGCATATATATGGGTCTTATTTTTGTATCTGTTCTGCCAGTCTGTGTCTTTTGGTTGGAGCATTTAATCCGTTTACACTTAAGGTAATTATCGATATGTATGTTCTTATTGCCATTTTGTTAATTGTTTTGGGTTTGTTTTTGCAGGTCTTTTTTCTTCCCTTCCTCTTTTGTTTTGTGATTTGATGCCTAACTTTAATGTTGTGCTTGAATTCTCTTTTGTTTTGTGTGTATCTATTGTAGATTTTTCATTTGCAGTTACCATGAGGTTTTGATAGATTATATACATATGCAAGTTTGTTTTAAGCTGTTGGTCTCTTAATTTCAAATGCATTTCCAATATCCTGCATTTGTACTCTCCTCATGTTTGCTGGGTTTGATATATTTGTGTGTGGATAGTTTCCTACATTTACTGTACGTTTGCCTTTACCGGTGAGCTCTCCCATTTCATAATTTTCTTGTTTCTTTCTTTCTGCCTAGAAAAGTTCCTTTAGCATTTGCTGTAAAGCTGGTTTGGTGGTCCTGAATTCTGTTAGCTTTTGCTTATCTGTAAAGCTTTTGATTTCTCTGTCAAATTTGAATGAGAGCCACGCCAGGTAGAGTATTCTTGGTTATAGGTTTTCCCCTTTCATCACTTTAAATATATCATGTCACACCCTTGTGGCCTGCATAGTTTCTGCTGAAAAATCAGCTGACAACATATAGCAGAACTCCCATAAGGTTACTCTATTGCTTTTCCCTTGTTGCTTTTAATGTTTTCTCCTTGTCTTTAATTTTTGTCAGTTTGATTAATATGTGTCATGGTGTGTTCCCCCTTGGGTTTATCCTGTATGGGACTCTGTGCTTCCTGTACTTGAGTGTTTTCTTCCCATGTTAGGGACATTTTCAACTACTATCTCTTCACATATTTCCTCAGGCCCTTTCTCTCTCTCTTCTCCTTCTGGGACCGCTATAATGCAAATGTTGGTGTATTTAATGTTGTCCCAGAGGTCTCCTAGACTGTCCTCATTTCTTTTCATTCTTCTTTCTTTGTTCTACAGCAGTGGTTTCCACCAATCTGTCTTCCAGCTCACTTATTCGTTTTTCTGCCTAATTTATTCTGCTACTGATTCCTTCTAGTATGTTTTTCATTTCGGTGATTTTATTGTTCATCTCTGTTTGTTCTAAAGTCTCTAGCTCTTTATTAAACATTTCTTGTATCCTCTCAGTCTGTGCCTCCATTCTTTTTCCAAGATCTTGAATCATATTTACTATCATTACTATGAATTCTTTTTCATGTAGATTGCCTATCTCAACTTCACTTAGTTGTTCTTTTGGGTTTTTATCTTGTTCCTTCATATTTTTCTGTGTTTGCCATCTCCATTCCTCAGGCTGCCGGACTGTAATTCTTCTTGGTTTTGGTGTGTGCCCCGTGGTGGGTGAGATTGGTCTGGGGGCTTGTGCTGGCTTCCTGGTGGGAGGAACTGGTGCCTCCCCACTGGTGGGTGGAGCTGGGTCTTGTCCCTCTGGTGGGCAGGGCTATGTCAAGGGGTGTGTTTATGGGCAGCTTTTAGCTCAGGATGACTTTAGGCAGCCTGTCTGCTGATGGATGGGGCTGTGTTCCCACCCTGTTTGTCGTTTGGCCTGAGTCATCCCAGCACTGAAGGCTGCATCCTGTTGGGTGAGGCCAGTTCTCAGTGCCAAAATAGCTATCTCCAGGAGAGTTAATGCCTATGAGTATTCCCTGGGGCATCCGCCACCAATGTCCTTGCCCCCAGAGTGAGCCACAGCCAACCCCCCTACCTCCCTCAGAAGACCCTCCATAAGAGGTCTGGTCCAGCCTCTTATGGAGTCACTGCTTTGCTCTGGGTTCCAGTTCCTGTGAAACAGTGTGTTCTTCCTCAAGAGTGGAGAGTCTTTTTCCCCCTGTCCTGTGGAGCTCCTGCATTCAAGCCCCACTGGCCTTCAAAGCCAAATGCTCTGGGGGCTCCTCCTCCTGATGCCGGACCCCCAGGCTGGGGAGCATGACATGGGGCTCAGAACTCTCACTCCTGTGGGAGAACCTCTGCAATATAATTACTTTCCAGTTTGTGGGTCACCTACCTGGCAAGTATGAGATTTTTATTATATGGTGAAAGCACCCGTCCTGCCATCTCGCTGTGGCTCCTTCTTTGTCTTTGAATGTAGAATATATTTTTTGGTAGGTTCAAGTCTTTTTTGTCGATGGTTGTTCAGCAATCAGTTGTGATTGTGCTGTTTTCGTGAGAGGAGGTGAGCTCTAGTCTTTCCATTCTGCCATCTTGTCTCCTCTAGGCATCTAAATCTTCTATACCACATCTTCTTTTTCCATTCCTCTGTTGATGGACATTTAGGTTGCTTCCATGTCTTGGCTATTGTAAATAATGCTGCTGTGAACATAGGGGTGGATGTATCTTTTTGAATTATAGTTTTGTCCAAATATTTGCCTAGGAGTAGGATTGCTGGATTATATGGCAACTCCAGTTTTCCATAGTGGCTGCACTAATTTACATTCTCACCAATAGTGTAGGAGCATTCCCTTTTCTTCACACCCTCTCCAGCATTTTTAACAAAATATTTTTGAGATTTATCCATATATCAATGTTTTGTTCTGTTTTTAGAATGCTGAATAATATTTAATTGTATAAATATGCCACATTTGCCTATCCTCCTGTTGGAAGGTGTTTGGACTATTTCCAGTTTGGGGCTATTATGAATAAAGATATAAATATTCTTGTGCAACTATTTGTGCAAATATGTGTGTCCATTTCTCTAGGGTAAATACCCAAAATGGAATTACTGATGTATATATTTAACTTTATAAGAAACTGCCTAACAATTCTCTACATTGGTTGTACCATTTAATCTCCCTGCAGTAGTGTATGAGGGTCTACATGCTTCTTATTCTTTTCTTCTTTTCTTTCTCAGTTTTCTTCTTTCATTTTCAAATTTTCCTTTTCCATCAAAACTCATGGTCTTTTCATACTGCCATGTCTTCTTATACTCTAAGGATGATAGCAATTTTCTGAACTCTTATTCTGGATCCTGAAGTAGATGCTTTTCAGAGGTGTGTTCATCTTCTTCTTCTTTTTGATACTGCTTTCTCTTGTTTTGCAATATTTTTGTGAAGCTTCATGAGGGTTTCTCCTATTTAATATTTGAGAAAGTCCAGATCTGCCTCTATTTCTTATAGACGTCGTGAATGATCCATTCTTGGACCTGCTCTCTGTCCACAGTATAACTTAAATAATCTACTGAAGTCCAAAGCAGAAGGACAAGTTTATACATAAAGGTCATGTTTAGGTAATACTGGTGCATAGGATGGCTGTTACAACAGAGACTATGTAAAATGCAACAACATTCTCCAACTTAATATGATAATATATCATATTTAATCAAACCTTTAATCAGGAAACCAACGTTACTTTTTCCCTTTTAAGCCAAACTTCATTAACCACTGCAACATGCCAGGTATGTGCTAACCACCTCACACACATTTTTTTTTTTTCATTTAAGCTTCAAAACAAGGTTGTAACATAGACGTTATTATAATTATTGTTGTTCTTGTTATAGAAATTAGGAAACGAAGCCTTAGAAAATTAAGGTAATTTGCTCAAGGTCTTACAGCTAATAAGTGACATAGCTTTACCTAATCATTTTAGACCATCACTATACAATCCAAAATCAAGAACTGGAAATCATGTGATGAACTTAAATCATGGAGACCAAAATCCTAGAAAATTTGAAAGCAGTACATCTGATTTTTGCATTTCTACCAAATTTTCCATTAATTGACAAAAACTCTTGGCCACTTTTTTCTTATTCATTAAAGCTTTTCTGTGAAGTTAAAAATAACTGGCTTCCTGCCTTAATACCTGAGACTATATCCAGGTACTATACAGTCTCAGTGATTCAAGGCTTAAATTCAAAATTTTAAGAATTTTAATTGCTTTGATTCGTGTAAAATTGAGAAAAACTTCTAATCTAACACACCTCTTTAAAATTATAGATAAATCATTTTGTATTATTGTATGTCTTACCAATATTGCTTGGTATAAAAATTAACTGAGACTTGAGTTATTGCAGAAAATGATAAAAAAACATTATTGTCAATATGCAAACATTCTGGTGCTCTTACATATCAGGAAGACAAATGCATCAAGAATGAAAAATAAGACCTTGTGTCCCACAGCCATTTAAAAAAAATTTTTTTTAGTTTATTCACACAAAGTGATTAAAAAAAAAGGTTCACAGGGGATGCCTAAACATTTGGGCCTGACTGACACTTCTAAAGTGAGCAGCACTGTACACACTCAAGAAAAACAATTCAAATGTACTGTGAAAAAGAAGGAGACATCACTTATTCATCAGCCACCTGGCCTGTCCTTCAGCCTAGCAAACATCAGACTCCCTGTGGGAATCAGAATCTCATTTTGTTAAAAACTGCTTAAAAGCAAAGCATGTTTTTTAACATATCTTAGAGTTCTCTGTTATGGCATAGACTGAATTTGTGCTCACTACTGGCAAAGTTGAATAATTTTCTTTTGAGACAGTATTTGTGATGACAAAGCTATTGAAAACCAAAAACATACAAATCCAAACCACTGAAATTTAGTAGGAAGGACAAAACAAAACAAAACAAAAAAACCCAAGGACTTTTCAAAAAGAATCTCTAAAACACTTGAGAAGGACTTATCCTTTATAGCCCCGTGTCTGAATAGTAAACATGGTTAATGGCTTTCAAGAGGTTAATGTCATCAAAACTTTTCCCTTTGCATACACTTTCTTACTGCTTCCAACCTCACTATTTTATTAGCTTTAGATATGACTACCAGAAAATAAAACTAAGTCTTTTAAAACAAAGAACTCTTACTTGAAAATGAGTCACATTTGAAAGTTATGCACTTAACCACTTTTCCATGGTTCTTCATGGGAAACTACTAACCTGTACCCAGCCCTATCTTCACTCCATGTTTCAGGACCTGTGGCACATTGAGAAGGCCACTGCTGAGCCTGTAGAGAGAGGAGACAGTCAGTCAAAACAAGGAGACCTACGTGGGTCCAACAAGAGAAGGGCACTAACAAAAATGATGGTGATATCACTGAAAATTATGATTCCCATCTCAGCTCTAAAGCTGACACAAACACATTAGTCAAATCAGACCATCCAAGTCCTGGAGTAAAAGAGGATCATGAAGGAGTTTGAACCATTGAGCAGAGGTTAATATCAAGAAGGCACAAGGCAGCAAGAATTAGAAGGGAGAGCAGGGGATCATTTGTAAGGAAAAATAAATGAAGAAATTAAATCTTGCAACTAGTTCAAAAATTTTTGCCATTTTTAATATTTTTTCACCTTAAGATAAAATGACAAAATTTTAAGATATTTAAAGTGTACAACATGATGATTTGATATATGTGTACATTGCGAGAGGATTTCCCCCCGCTGAGTCGACCAACACATCTATCACCTCACATATTTACCTTTTTTATTTGTGAGAACATACAAGTTCTACTCTCTTAGCAAATTTCAGTTATACAATATGGTGTTATCAACTATAGGTCTTTATTTTATTTTTTTAACCAACCCATCCTTCTATGCTAGGAAGTAGAAATTATAAAGCATTGCCTTTCCTCTCTTCCTGGGATCATTTGTTGCCCTGAATGAGTAGCGACTTGCAAGATCAAAGAAAGAGGGGTATAGCTGGAAGAGAGGGTGCAGGTCATAAGTCAGGGCCTGGTGGTTCAAATGCTACTTCTGAGGACAGCAGCAACTAGGAGAGATGGTTCCTGGACTGAACTCCAGAGCTCGTGACCCTGACTCAGTAGATGTGCTGCCTTTGTAAAGAGACAAAGAAAAACTAAAGCAATCCTTAGAAGTCTGAGAAGATGCAAAGGTCAAAGTAATCTGCTTGAAAATCCACATAATTATCATTTTCAAACTGCCAGTGCACATGCAATAAATCAAAGTGGCTGGAGAAAGAATAACAGTGACCATTCAAACCAAAATATTAGCCATAAAGAAATTTAACTTCAAACCTCAGTTTGCAAAACTGTGTCACGTTTTAATTTAGATGTTGTGTAACTAAACCTACAGGATGTTAAACCCTTCCCCTAACTGGTCACTAGGCCATAATTATGGTCACTAAGCTGTACATAGGCAAGATTCCCTGTTAAATACGGCCACTTTATGTCTGAAAACTAAAAGCCTCTAGAACCTCTCAAAACACTCCAGAAATACATTGCTGTGGCTCTCGTGCCTTTCCCATACTGCCACTGATGTAGAACTTTTTCATTTGCAAAGTTCCTAGACTTCTGACTGCGGGCACCTCCTACTCTTTGCCTGGAGGCTCTTTCTTTCGGCTAGAGCCTGCTCTGCCCTTGTTTGGGGAAGGTCCGAAGTTGCAGGGATTCATGCCCCTTTGCACCCACCCAGGAGCCCTCCACCAATAACTGATAAGTTTAGGTATAATTACTCCGGCTCCCCCACCCCCCTGGACACGTTGTCTTTGAGGTCTGCTCTGTACACTGGCTCCCTGAGTTTTCCAGAAGGATTAAATTCCAGGAACCCATGGTGGTAACTAGCTTGGTGACATGCTCTTTACTTTCTTCCTTCCCTTCTCTGTCTCACCTCATAAAGGTGCTTCCTGAGATCACCTCCCAAATAAATTACTTGTACATAACTCCTCACGTCACGTTCTGCTTCTGCAAGAACTCTAAAACAAGTAAGAATATGAAGTAATCCTCAAAAAATGAAAATCTAAAAACTACAGGCCAATATCACTGATGAACATAGATGCCAAAATCCTTAACAAAATACTGGCAAACAGAATCCAACAGCACATTAAAAGGACCATACACCACGATCAAGTGGGGTTTATCCCACGAATGCAAGGATTCTTCAATATACACAAATCAATCAATGTGATACACCATATTAATAAATTGAAGGATAAAAAACATATGATCATCTCAACAGATGCAGAGAAAGCTCTCGACAAAATTCAACACCCATTTATGATAAAAACCCTCCAGAAAGTAGGCACAGAGGGAACTTTCCTCAACATAATAAAGGCCATATATGACAAACCCACAGCCAACATCATCCTCAATGGTGAAAAACTGAAACCATTTCCACTAAAATCAGGAACAAGACAAGGTTGCCCACTCTCACCACTAGTATTCAACATAGTCTTGGAAGTTTTAGCCACAACAGTCAGAGAAGAAAAAGAAATAAAAGGAATCCAAATCAGAAAAGAAGAAGTAAAGCTGTCACTGTTTGCAGGTGACATGATACTATACATAGAGAATCCTAAAGATGCTACCAGAAAAATACTAGACCTAATCAATGGATTTGGTAAAGTAGCAAGATACAAAATTAATGCACAGAAATCTCTTGCATTCGTATATACTAATGATGAAAAATCTGAAAGTGAAATTAAGAAAACACTCCCATATACCACTGCAACAAAAAGAATAAAATATCTAGGAATAAACCTACCTAAGGAGACAAAAGACCTGTACGCAGCAAATTATATGACACTGACGAAAGAAATTAAAGATGATACAAACAGATGGAGAGATATACCATGTTCTTGGATTGGAAGAATCAACATTGTGAAAATGACTATAGTACCCAAAGCAATCTACAGATTCAATACGATCCCTATCAAACTACCAATGGCATTTTTCACAGAACTAGAACAAAAAAATCTCACAATTTGCATGGAAACACAAAAGACCCCGAATAGCCAAAGCAATCTTGAGAAAGGAAAATGGAGCTGGAGGAATCAGGCTCCCTGACTTCAGACTATATTACAAAGCTACAGTAATCAAGACTGTATGGTACTGGCACAAAAACAGAAATACAGATCAATGGAACACGATAGAAAGCCCAGAGATAAACCCACACACATATGGTCACCTTATCTTTGATAAAGGAGGCAGGAATGTACAGTGGAGAAAGGACAGCCTCTTCAATAAGTGGTGCTGGGAAAACTGGATAGCTACATGTAAAAGAATGAAATTAGAACACTTTCTAACACCATATACAAAAGTAAATTCAAGGGCTTCCCTGGTGGCGCAGTGGTTGAGAGTCCGCCTGCCGATGCAGGGGACACGGGTTC